>JBCJKH010027561.1:0-13820 GCA_039877255.1 Loriculus beryllinus | reverse complement strand
CCCAGAGCACAGCAGAGGGGCAGGATCCCCTCCCTGAGCTGCTGCTCACACCCTGGGGGTGCAGCCCAGCACACGGCGGGGTTCTGGGCTCAAGCACACACTGAAGATGGTCTATGGGGAGCTTCTCCTCACCCAACCACTCAACCAAAGTGCCTCTGGTCTGAAGGGCTGTGACCCCAACCTCCCTCCCTAGCTCCAGTGACAACACAACTCAAGGAACCTGGCTGCACAATGGGCATCAAGAAAGCAGCTTCCAGCTAACATCGATTCCGCTGCTGCAAACACCCCAACCCATGGCTACATTCATTTCTGCAACAGCTTGCCACGAGACAGGGAGGGCAGGAGAGAGCAGGGGCAGACCTGTGTAACATGGAATCCACAAGCCACACTCTCGCACCTTTTCTGGCCCCAGCCCAAATCCTCAGTCAGTAAACAGGAAGCCACTGCTGAACTCTACGACACACATGCACACCCCAAGCAACCTCCTCAACTTCTTCCTTCTACAAACACAGCCGTAAACATCTTTAAAGAAGAAAGTATCTGTATATGCAAAGAAGGGAGTCAGGGCTGCACCTCAGTGGTCATCAGAGCTCCAGGAACTGAACTTGTTGCTGTTCTTGGAACGGCAGCACCCTAAGGAACATGGAAGTTGCAAGGAGGGTTTTACAATAGAAAAGCTGTATGTTCCATTGTGGCCAAACCCCAGGAATATTTGTTAATATATTAAAACATGTCCTTTATGAAACAGACTTCTACTTGGTGAGATAGGAAAGCACCTCTAGATATTACCAAGCTACTCATCACCACCTCTTCTCACCACTACAGCTGTGCCACTGCTGATGTGGTTGCAACATCTGCAAGGTCCAGCTTTGATGCCAACTTAACCATGTAGGTCTAGATGCAATGCCTGAATCCTGGACTGCAGCACTTCTGGAAGCACCAACCAGAACAACAATTATGTCAAGACCTAAAAGTCTCAGAAAAGGCAGGACTGAAGACATCACCCTGAACCAATAAAATAAGCTGCCACAAAAAGCAGCTTTAAGACCTTACTACACCCTTTAAGTACCTTTCCTGTAAAGAGCTTAGTACAGTAAATGTGAGTAAGCAGATATTAAAAATAGCTGAGCAGGGACACTCTTGTTCGATCACTTTTAGCAGTGACTCAAACACTTATGACTCACATCAAGTACATCCTGCTGTATCTGCTTTCCCAGTGCTCACTGTAACAACTCCTACTTTACATACTGGACATCACTGCTGATTTGGATACCTCAGGGACAGAGGGGTCGTATGTGTCAATACTCACCACTGAAACTTAATCTGAATATCCTACATGTTCCTTCGGCCTTCACTGATGGTTTCTAAGTAAATGACTCACAGGATTATGCTACAAAAGGACTGAAAGCCAACAGAGAAAAGGACTACAAATTAAGAAGTTGTCGTAACTACTTTGACAAAAGGTTTGACAGGCAATTATCAAGTATCTCACTTGAGAAAATACTTTCTTACCCTCTCTCCTAGCTGCAGCCACACCGAGTTACGAAGTCACGCTCTAACAAGATTATCCTCCTTGTAACCCACAAGTCACATAGCCAGGCTTTGTGAATGCAGTATCTCTGCTGTTCCTTGTTCAAACCACCGAAAAAATCAAAAAACCCTCCTAAAGCACATCTTAATCTTTTTTGCTGGAGTTTACAGGAACAAGTGGTCACATATAGGGAATTTCCACCCAGTTGAACTTATAGCTTTTAGACTGCAACTGTACATTTACAATCAAAAAATCAGAGATGGGAAAAGCCATTGCAAAACCTTCTCAATAGATGTACAATTCAACCAAGACTGATCGAGATGATCAGACATCAATTACAATCTCTTTAATACTACATATACACCATAGGTGGCAAGGTGTGATCCTGTGTATTTTACACATTGTGTAAATAAAATACACACTGTGTATTTTAAGGTAGTGCTCCAGAACTGTTTATGTGCTTCCAAATTGTATGTAACAGTCTTTGCCAGGCTTGCAGTAATATCCTCTGACTCAAATAATTTTGACACTCATGCCTTAAGAGATAATAGAGAAAATAACAAAGGGAAGAAGAAAAAGGGGCTACTGGTAGCACAGCAACATCAGGTAGTTCATCAGCATATATATATGTATATGAAGGATTATATATAATTATATATGATTATATATATTATATATATTACATGATTATATATTATGTCTATATGATATGATTACACATATTATATGCTTATATATATTATATATATATAAATCTCCTTCAGGAGTTATGTGAAGTTTTTATTGGCAATATAACAGTGATATGTTTCTTCGGGGATTGAGTGGCTTTTGGGGGAAAAGATAATGCAGGAGGAGAATCACTATCCTGAAACCTCTATGAAAAATACTTTGTATTTTATGGAAGCCCCACGTTGTTGAATGCTATATTTTCATAACGATATAGGTACATTATGCATGAGTTACTCATAGTAACTTACACTGTGTTAGACTTAAAAATCATCACTTCCTGCTCTTCTTTGCCAGAAAAAGCATAACACAACTAGTTTGGGGGACATTTTCAGTGTAACTGAGAAAAGAAGAGAAGATAGGTAAATATTATGCCCAGACTGAACCATTTCTAACTATCAAACAGCATTTGCCACCTTCCAAAGCTAACAATAGCTAGCAGTAAAGACCAAGCTCAAACTGTCTAGTCAGAAAAACAGGAACTGTGCTCTAGAATTGGGGTTTTGTATTTCCCCTTTTGAACTTGATACTACAGCTAACAATGTAGTTTGCGTCTTAGAGAACACGAGGCAAAATCTTCTGAATTTGGGGGGGAGGGTAAACTTAAAAGCAATTATTTGCTGCTAAAAGTTGGTTCTAACTTCAACTAAACAGAGAATAGCTTCACACTATGCACTCCTTTTCATACTTCTAGGAATGAGACAGCACAGGCAAGTGAACACAGCTGAAAAGATAGGGCTACCAAAGAGGACCTCCCATGAAACTCCATCAGAAAGCCATGGAAGACGGAGAGGAAAAAAAGGAGAGAGGCAAGTCTGAGGCATTCTAAAATCACACCTCTCCCATTTCATACACTGTGATGAAATTGGGTGGTTTACAATCACAATTCCAAAGCCTTGATTTCAAAACTAAGCACTACGGAGAAAAGGAGCTTTTCAGAGGCATGCTTCACTCCAGGTCTGCAGCCAATCTGCAGATACCACAGTGCAGCTATTCTGAGCAATATATGTTTAAATATAATGGGCAATACTCGCTACAAATAATACTTTAGAGGGGAAAAAAGGCTTTGGGAAGCAAATCTGCCTGTTAAAAGTTTTAGTAGGAGATGATGAAACCTAAAACCAGAAAGCACATTGTGCTTACAGTAACTGCCTGTCACAGCCTGTCAGATCTTCAGCACAATATGCCTACTGAAGCCTTGGCTCCAATACTCTTAACCATAAAAGTACTTCCTTTTTGCTGTCCTTAAAAGCAACTTCGAAATTTCAGTTAGCAACTTGCTTGCTTTTAGTAAAAGCACCTTAGAAATTGAATTGCATGTTCACATGGACTCAACAACAGAACCTCTTTCATATTTCATTATGTTGCTGGTTTATCCTGTAACATCTAAACATGCTCAGCCTTAAACTGTTCAACCCTTACAAAAACTAGTGATACCACAGCAAGCATTCTTCATCATTTACAGAAGCCTCATGGATTTCAGGGAGATGAAGCTTCACTCCAAACCCCTGCCCTAAATCACTGTAATTGCCATGTTATCCCATGAAAAAACAAACTTAAGATGTATCAACACATTGAAAGAAACATGCTTGGCTTGTTTCAGGAATGAAAAAACAGTCAAAACCCCTTGTTAGTTTGTAACCTAATACATTGAAACAATATTTGTTACATGAAATACATGTCTGTATCAAAAGGTTAACTGCAGATCTCAAAGAAAACAGGAAGAAATTAGTTACAAGTGATCTCTTAGGAAAAAATATCTGTAATTCCTGTAGTAACTTGGACGGATCACCCCTCCAGCAGTTTCCTTAAGCAATCTGAGAATTATCAGAGGAATTTCACAGAGGGGAAATACTGTTTTCCAAAAACCTACTCAAAATCTTTCCCTGTGTCTTACAACCTGGAAACCTGGCTGTTACCAAGCAGCATTTCTGCTTTGGTGGTTACCTGTATGTCGTGAAGTAAAATCAGTTCATTTTCTCAGATGGCTCAATGAATGTAAATCACACTTAACCAGTATGTGACTTCCGTACAAATGCAGTCATACTCTTGTATATTAAGTTATTACCTTTAAAATGCAAGGTTATCTGCAGTTAGAAACAGTCTACTGCACGTTGCTGTACCACTCTAAACACAGTCCTTCAATGCAAATAAAAGAAAAACCCTATCATTTCCCTCATTCTTAAGGGGAAATAAACTCAAGAAAAGAAAACCACCCATGTGCTGTCAGTGTATAGATATTTAACAACTCAGCAGTGCAGAACTTGTCACTTCCATGTTTGCACATCACGAGGACCAACACCACAACACACAACAACCCATGTTGTGATCCTCATCTTTGTATCTCCTCAAACGCAGTGCTGGAGGCTCCTGGCCCCATTACTTGAGGATTACACAGATCACACTCAAACCCGAGTGACAATCCTGCAGCAGTAATTCATCCTTGCAGGCTGCTGAGGCATTAAAGCACTGAGGAAAAGGGAATTTCAGTGCTTCCCAGTTTCTCCTTTGCCCTTCAGAACATGTCTATGCCAGCACTCAGGATGGGAGATGAACTTTGGAGATAGATTTAACAGTTTCTGCTCCAGCAGGATCTTCAGCTGCATGGAACAAGGATGGTCCCACCATGTCTGTTCCACTCCATGCTGCTCCACGCTTCCCAAGCCACCAGCTCTTGACCAGAACAAGTTCTCAGTAATGCTTGTCAAAGGGGCTCATGCACAATTCTACACAACTCCTATTGTTAGGTGAACCTCATTTCCCAGTTTCTGTTTTCTTACCAAGCCATCAGAAAGCTGACTCTCAATATCCATTAGCTTCCAGCAAGAGCTCACAGCCTTTTAACTCCTCCCTCAAGTGTTCAGTGTGCAATTAGTCTCCTCATCTCTGAAAGTCTAGTGGAACAAATATGCAGAACCACTCTCACAAACAAATTCACCTGAATTTAAGCAAAAGCCTACAAACCTTTGCCACAAAATCATCACAAGTAGAATTCCTAACATCTGCAACAACAGAGAAATCCGTGGGCCACTATTTCCTTATCAATCACAGCAAGCAAGAAAGAGTACATTTAAATTTGAGATTCAGAAAACCTGCTGCTTTTTTTTCTTTGATAGTAACAGAAGAGCTGATTTGCTAGCTTAAATGCATCAGAAACACAACACCACTCTTTTTTAGTCTCAAAAACTGACCCTAGCACTAACAGATTGTTCTGAGCACTAACATATTGTGACCAGAGGTCAGTGGAATCAGGGCAAAGGACTTCATCTGGGCTGCTTTAAACTTTGCTTTCTGCTAGTTAGCATCACATACTTGACCTAGACCCCTGGAAAATACTTTGGAGAGGAACTCAGAAAGAGCCACCCTGCCATTTTAGCTAGGAATGACGAAAGTTTAATTGAGAATTACAGAAGCCAAAACCACCATCTTTGAAACCTTACAGAGTTTTTTCTGTTTACTGTAACAAGAGAGCAAACAGATGTGGCAAGGGAAACAAAATCAGCATGCCAGATACTCCAATAACCAGATATTACCTACTGGTTGTGAGCATCTACTTGTTTTTTTCTAGAGGACTGACACACACAGATTTATGGAGGTATCAAAAGGTTTTTTATTAAACCACAACTTCCATGAAAAAAAAAATATACCAGTTACCTTTTAAAGCTTCTGGAATTGAACAGGATCAAATGCAAATCAAACCAGGAAGAGATACCTCACTGTAAACTAAGAAAACCTGATGAGGGACTCAGTATGCAAATTCAAAAGACGACTCTACACCAGCATAGCTAAGTCACCAGTTTACTGCAGAATGCTCACAGCCAAAGAACACCCACCACACCAGGCTTCTTCACAGTATTTAACTTCTCAGGGCATACTCCCAGGAGTTTAATTTCTCCTCCTACCCCTTTTAAAGACATTTCATAGCTCATCCCCCATTCTGGATGAGGATGAACTAGATACGCGGGAAAGGGAATTGCTCCATTGTAGCACATTTTATGAAGGGTTCATGGAGTAGACTGCTTGCTGTTCTACAGAGCTATGCCATATTCTTCAGAAGAGTTTGATTCTAACTCAGTCCTGAAAAATTCATCCTTATTAGCACAGGGATATAACATATTAACCTTCTCAAGCCTTTGTATGGGGCTCAGCAAATTATATGTTCGTGTTTGTAGGTTGTGCCCTCTCTAGGAGTCCACACCATGAGACACGCCGCTAAAACCAGAAGAGCTCTGTAGGACCACAAGAGTGTATTTGTTTCTGTGATTGGGATCACCGTATCAGTCTTACCTGCTAATTAAACTACTCTTAACTTCCCCTGTCTCTGAAGCTGAGTAGCAATAGCTTTTGAAAAACAAACACCTTGCAGAACAAGTGCTGATTAAATTGCTTTGAAAACAGGAGCTGAAATGTGCTAAATCTGATTTCCAGCCAAAGCCATGTGAAAAAAAAAAAAAGCTGCAGTTCTAACAAAAGGCTTTGCCAGCTTCAGACAAACTATCAGGACAGCTGCTTGTATCTCAAGGCCAAACTCACCACAAAGCTGGGGACAAATCAAGTTCTTTAAGTAATTACTCAGCTTCGCTGATATACACCAATTTGTCTGTGCAAAACAAGTTGCATGGAACTCTAATGAAAAATAGGAGTTAACAGTGTGCATGCGCACAAAAAGCATAGCAGTTTACATTAACCTCTAATAAAATTTATCAAGCGCTTAAATAACAAAGATACAATGGCTTGGAAAACTACAGAATTTGTTCATCAGAGGAAAGTATGGAACAATCTCAAGGCTCACAATGAGCCAGCATAGCAGAGGTGAAGGTAATGCATGATCCTGATTTCTCTCCCTACGGAAGCAGAGTTAAACCATAGATTTATAGCTTGGCAGCTCCTTCCCTTGTCACATAAAATTATTCTCCAAGTATACAGGGCAAGAGGGTGGTTCTACCTAAATGCTCCTCTGCATGCTAAATGACGCATGAAGCACATCAACAGGTATATGCTGTGGTGCAAGACAAGCCTAGAGAAAGTTATTCAGGTTAGACATAAGGAAGAAGTTCTTTACTGTCAGGGTGGTGAGGCACTGGCAGAGGTTGCCCAAAGAAGTTATAATTGCTCCATTCCTGGCAGTGTTCAAGGCCAGGGCTTGGAGCAACCTGGTCTAGTGTGAGGCACTTCTGCCTATGGCAGAGGGGCTAGAACTAGATGATCTTAAGGTCCCTTCCAACCATAACTATTCTGTGATTTTATTTAGGTGGACTCTATGAAGAAGTTAAACTGCTCCCACTTAAAAGCATATTTGTGTTTCTTCTGCAGGATTTTCACAACACGGTGTCCAAGCTAACACATCCCTGCAGGAAGCAGGGGAGGGAGCTGATGAGAAGTGCTCCCAGCTGGAACAGGTATCCATCAGAACACGTTAGTTGCTCAACCGAACGGTTGACATGCCACAACAGGAGTGCCTCAAGATAGTTCTACTGTGATCTGCAATGTGAAACCACAGCCTCAATGATACCCGGGAAGCGCTGCTCACCTCTTCCCTCTGCATGCACACCATAAGAAAAGAAAAACATGGGCTCATTTCTCACTTAATTCCACGTCAAACTTGTACCAACACAGTGAGATTAAACCTGGGCATCCCATGCACTTTTACTGCAAAGTAAACTTTCAGTCAATACCAAAGGGTGAACAATTCATCTGCACACAGCCGAGTTAGTATGACCTGTGTCTTAGGTTTTAATTGTTTAAGACTGCTCGAGTACTCAGGATTTAAAAGGTGCCTTTTTCTAAGCTAAGCAAGCCTTCTGTTTGCTCATGTATCTTGCTTATATTGATGTAACTTGGCTGCATGTTGTAAGTCACATGTACAGGAAGTTGAAAGGACTGTAAAACCCACAGGACTGTGTTGTCTTTTTTAACTTGGCAGAAGATAACTGTTCTTCTTTTGTAAAGCTGAAGTCCTTCAAGTCAACTATTCCTATATGCCCTTTCACTTACCACCTGTGGCTTTGAAGTCAAACCCATGCTCTCCTGTGTTAGCCAATTCCACACTTGTAAGAAAGGTGTTCATGGCCATAAATTGCTACTGAAATAAGGGCTGGCATAAAACAACACAAGCTGATTATTTCCATGTGACACTGGTGGTAAGACAAAGAATCCCAACGCTCCTGCTAGCAGCTTGCATCTACATGCAACACATTCATCAGGCTATGGGGGTTTGTTCTAGACTAGCAATAAACAACCTCTGTCCCCTTCATGAAGGCAATGATACAGAAGCATCAACACAAGCATAAACTTTCTTGGCAATAAACAGGTATGATCTTAAGAAAAAAATGGGGAGCAAACTCATTTTCTCTGATTATGCCAGCACTTTCCAGAATGGGGATGAACTATTGACTACTCCCTGTCTTTAGGGGACAGAGTTATTAAGAAACTTCCTAAAAATCAATACTAACAGTCAAATAAAATACATTTAAGCTATTCTCTGTCTAAGATGGGCACTGATGTTCCTAACAGCAAACCAGTTAGAGAAGTGATGAGGTTATAGCACCATTTCAGAAGGAGGTGTCCATTATAGCCTGCAGACCACTAAATAGACTTCACCTTTAGAAACAATGGAAGACAGTAAGGACTAAGTGTTGCAATTGCTGCTGTTAATTCTGTAAGTCTTCAGAAGGGCAGAAGATTCAAATAAGGAAAAAAAAAGTTTAATACAAATGCAACGCAAATCAATAGCAGGAAGAGGCAAAAAGACAAACAGTGGATCTGTAATCTGTTTTCAGTGAGGGTAACTCCTGAAGGAAAGTGCTCCAGCACAGGTTATAGAGCTGTAAAGGCTGCCAACAGAGGCTGATACATACAGGTCAGGCTCACTGTTTCAACTGCCTGGTTCTTTTTGAACTTTTAAACTCTAAATAGATGGGCTCTGGCAATTTCAAACTCATTAGTGTCTGTTCCTCTGTGCTTTGAGGAAAAATGAAATACAGAAGCGTTCAGGAAGTGAAAGGTTATTTCTTGCACATCTGCAGTAAAACGAAAGACACTGAGTGAACAAGAAAATCATATCAAATGAACTGCAAATGCCAGCTTAGAGCTGTTCTTGATTAAAAACCTCACAACCAAGGGTGGCCACACCTTCCTTCCACGCAGGAGGCCACCAGCTTCAGTTAAGATGCAAGAGCTTGAAATCCTAAGGGCAAAAACAAACCAACCTGTTCAAAATAGCAGATTTAAATATTAAAGACTGAGCCTAATGCAACACTTAAGCTAAATGGTATCTTTTATACTTCCCATCCCCCCTTAAACATCTAACACTCCACAAACTCAGGGGGTACAAAGATGCTGGAGAGGGACTGTAGCGACAGGACACGGGGTGATGGGTTTAAATTTGAAGAGAAGTTCAGGTTAGATATAAGGAAGAAGTTCTTTAGTGTGAGAGTGTTGAGGCCCTGGCACAGGTTGCCCAAAGAAGTGCTAAATGCTCCATCCCTGGCAGTGTTCAAGGCCAGGTGGGACAGAACCTTAGGCAACATGGTCTAGGTATAAGACGTTCCTGCCCATGGCAAGAGGTTGGAACTGGATGATTTCAAGGTCCTCCCCAACCATTCTATTATACTTAAATCTGCTGGTTTAGAATCAAAGGCTAAGCCAATTTCAGCACTGTAGCTAGATGGTACCCTTTATACTTTTTTCTCTTTTCCTTAAAAATCTAAGGCCCTACAAGCTCATATAACTTAACCAAAAGCACCCAATCAAGAAAAAAAAAAAACTGCTTTGAATTTATCATCATCCCCTGGTAATAGCCAGGAGTGCAGAGATGAGTATCTGGCTGGCAAGCAACAGGAAATAATTTAGACTGTCCAAGTGCCAAAGCTTTTAAGGTTTGTTTTGTTTAAGGTATCTCTTTGTGCTGCTCGTGTCTCAAAATGAGTATAAAAGTTTGTTCTGCCAAATTAATTTCCTGAAAAACTGAGTCCATGTACAAACAAATGTCTTGTAAGTGCTCCCTCTCCTCTCTCAATCCCCTGTGACTCCAAGTCACAGATCCAGCACGGTCTGCTTCAACTTCCTTACCTAAAAAAGTAGGAGGCTTAGATCAGCTCTTACTTCTGACATGGAAGGTATAGGGACTTTTCCAGCACTGCTGTCTCCAGCACAACCTCAGATACAGTAGCTATCACAGCAGATCTAGGGACAACCTCCTTGGTTGAAAAAGAATTCCTTCCTGTTCTCAATAGCATGAGTCAATATTATCTCAATTCCCAGCCAGTAAAATTAAGCATTTGAAAAGATCTGAAGTGGAAGATCAACAGAGTTATTTTGATGGATTATGCCCAGATTGAAGGGTTGTTATCAAGAGTACTGCTAACAAAATAAAGTATTACAATAGCTAAATTCCAACTGGGCCACCTGATGGGCAATCCAGACTCTGCTCAGTTTTCAAACAGCTGGAAATGACAGGAAACAAAACATTCAAGGAACACTTTGAACAGCACTTGGTGTCCAAAACTGCTAAAAACTCACACTCTGTTGATGCATTGGTGAGTCCACAAGCCAGGGCCCCTCTCAGATCCAGTCTGCCAGCAAGGGAGATTGCGTACCAAGGTCTGAGGAATATGCAAATTTTCCTTCAGGAGTTTCCTCCTGGAAGTACGAGTAACAGTTGTCACTTGGCTTTTGTGTTCAAAGGGAATTAAGCCTTTCGAGACTGGGGAGGGAATGCAGCATTTCCAGGAAAAAAGGGAGGAGACAAGTGCTGAAGGAATAAACTGTGCCAGTGACACAGCACCCCAAAGCTTCTAAACCCATGGAATGCTGCAGGATATGCTTCTCCATCTGCAGACCGACTCCCCATCTTTGTAAACCTTTCTGTTCCCTCTTCCAGTTTACACACAGGCAACCAATGTCTTGACTCATGGTAAATCTTACACACTTCAGAAGTAAGAGAACATAGAATTATAGAATCAACAAGGTTGGAAAAGACCTTTCAAGATCATCAAGTCCAACCATTCCCACAGCACTGCCAAGGCCACCACCAAACCATGGCACTGAGGGCCTCATCTGCATAGTTTGCGAACACTTACAGAAACAGTGACTCCACCAGTGCCCTGGGCAGACTGTTCCAACGCCTGACCAACCCTACAAGGAAGATTTTTTTCCTAATACCCAGTCTAAATACTGATTTTTATCCCATGTATTAGCAGACCATCCTTTATATAGCAGGCCAGCTTCAAAGAAGTCCAAAACACTTCACAAAGCAAATTTTATGATATGTGCATTTATGATAGACACATGCATTTCTGACAGATGAGCTTCTTGAAGCCAGTTGCCTTGTGAAAGCTCGCTCTTGATCAGCAAGCCTCTGCTGCTGCTTTAGGAGCTCCATAGCTACAGCAGAAGAGTGACTTGGTATTTCTGAAAGACTGTTTACTATCAGAACTGCTGACAAAGCACAATCAATAGCAACCTTGAGACACTTACTCCAACACAAGCAATTCTATTCTCTGGGAGCTGTAACTGTACTTGTTCAGAATCCTAACTCTGCAGGTAGGTTCCTCCTCAAACAACAGCTCCAATTTAATTTTCTCCAGGCTTTTACTCACTCTATAGTTTGGGATGATGGACAGATCTCTGTTTTTCCATTGACTTCCAGTTTTCCTCCTTTATTTTCCATCTTACCTTTCACATCCAGCAGGGAATTAAAAAGTCTAACAGAGTAACGGAGCACTTTTATAGCCCAGCTATTTTAAATTGTAACCATAATCACATAACATGCAGAGAACCATATCCACATTGCTGTTACCAAACAGCTCAGAGGATGGTAAAAGGTAATGACAGGCAACATAAATGCTGCAGGATGTACTTTTACCAAGTAGAAGCTGCTCTTCCTTTCCTGCAGCTCAGTTTTTCTGCCAGGTATGCAGCTTAAATTACATTTATGCAACAGGTCCAGAAGGGAAACAAAAAACCTCAATTACTCTATCCAGCTTATAAAACTGTAGTTTCATAAAATGGTAGCTTTATAAGCCTGAAGAAAAACATCAGGGCTTGTTCCTTAAAAATGCACCTGTTTTCAACAGACCAGGACATTAAAACCACTAAATCGCACTTCCTCCCTTTCCCCTTCCAATTTCAATCAAAAGGAATTGCAACCAACCTGCCCAAAAGAACCACCAGCAGCTTCATTTTCCAGTAACTGCGTACTCTTTAGCATCATTTCAGGTCTTTCTGGAAGGATGGGGTGAACAGGGAAAAACAAGTACCGGCCAGGGTACCTACAGCACTGCTAAAGACATTGAGTGAGCAGAGTAATGGATCCTAATCTGTCACTTCACGTAATGCATAGAACTACAGCAACAGACAGAACAATTTAGTGGCCAAACACACCAAATGCTGTTCCTGAGTCCCCACTTTCTTTCTTGATGAGTTCTGGCCCATTTGTCTCGCCCTACTAGCAAAACTGAGCAGTACCAGTCCATGAAGAAGTTTTCTTTCTAAAAGGCAGGCTCTGGGTATTACCTGACTGAATCATGTGCTTGAACCAGAGAAGCCATTTGCTATCAATTTGGCAGGCATTTGCATTACCATTACCTGAAATATAATTGCATTTTAAGTGCTTTAGAGATGTAGAGCAACTCTGAGTGTGTTTACAGGAATAATACCCAATCTTTTAAGAAACTGCAAAGTGTTGGAAAGCCTACAAAAGAACAAGTTGAATATTGACAGTTTATCATCTAGAAGATAGTGTTTTATCCTTCTAAATTGCTGTTGGACATGAGACTAGGCAGGAACCATGACCCAACTTAGCCTTCCCTCCACAACCTAGCTCCTAAACACATTCCGTCCTCATGTCTAAATACAATCCAGTCTAAAATGTTTATTCCACAAGCTTTAACTTCTCAAAACAATTCAAACACCTTCCTCTGTATGTAAACAGAGAGCAGCTTCTCATACAATTCACACCCAATACAGCATTCAGATACAAGAATTCCCTGCATTCGTACTCTATTTTGAACCTCTCTCTTCCTCATACCAAGTCAGGCAGCAGCAAGGTGCCAAGAAAACCAAGAGCCAGTTCTGCAGGTGAAAAAGGTGTTTTACCTTCAAATTAGAGGGAGGATGGGGAGGAATGTGGTAGGAAGGAGATGAAATCTCGCTGCCCACAAGAGCAGGCATCACTGTCAGGATGCTGCCTACGAAAAAGGAAAGAGATTTCACAGCAATGCAAAAAAGGGAAGCTGGTTTCTGCGAATTCAGTCTTTTATTTGAAAGACTACATTACTGTAGAAATGTCCATCTAAGCTCACTGTATCAGTATCACTTATTCTTTCAACCAAAAACCCTGCTTTACTTCCAGCCCCAAGGTGGTAAGGTAAAAGAATTAAAGCAAGTTAAATGGCACATTCTGTTTGACTAAGGAAAAAACAAACTCATAGAATCATAGAATAGTTAGGTTTGGAAAGGACCTGAATATCACCCAGGTCCAACCCCCTGCCATAAGCAGGGACAACCCACACTAAACCATGCCTCCCAAGGCTTCGTCCAACCTGGCCTTGAACACTGCCAG
>JBCJKH010027560.1:0-10824 GCA_039877255.1 Loriculus beryllinus | reverse complement strand
CTTGGATGGGCATACATCCTTCTGTGGTAACCTATACATTGTGTTATCCTTTCTCCCTATACATCTAGACCTGTCTTGCCCTTAGCATACTGCTGAGCTGTATCTTCTCCTGACAATGAGCTTCTGAACTCAGAGCCTGTTGTATAAGAGCATTTCTTCTGGTCATTTTTAATTTGCTGCTTATTTTCAAAGGAATGCTAATACACAGTACTAAAAACTGCTGACCTAAAGTCTCAGCAATGAGCTGGAGCATTTATGGAGGACCGTTTCTCTCCATCCTTTTTCTGATAGGAGAAGCTCCAACATGTTCTCTAGGGATGAACTTTCTTCATAGCCTGGCCAGTCTGGTAACTTGTATACAGGTTCTTGTTTCTCAGTGCAGGAATGTGGGTCTAATACCCTAGTGCCATTAGGTTTGCACATAAATCTGGTTATAGACTCCAGGATCTGTTGTGTTTCATTAACGGTAAGTTTAATCTGCCCTCAATTTTACCAACCTTCAGCATTCTTCATGGTCTTTCTTAGGTCTAACCGAACGCTATTCAGTCAGTCCTGCAAATCTTTCACCCTTGCTGCTCGTTTGGTTTTCTATATCAATAATAAAAGTGATGCTATGAAGCTCTGTTAAGCTCTTTTCAAGCTGTGAAAGTTTTGCTTGCTTTATTCCTGAATGCTGCACATATAAATCCTGATAATCAGGGAATTCATTTACATGCTATGTATATCTTGGCTGTCCCTCAACTACTTCCATTTTGTCCCTGTTTCAGAATATTATGTACATTCATTAAAAAACAGTTAAATAATATTTGTCGAAGTTTGTTTAAAAAACCCAGTGTAAACCAGCTGCTTTCAGAAATACATAGACACTTCAAATGAGTTTCCTATCAATCCTTTAAACAGCTTTAATTAACCTTTTAAAAGTATTGAAAATGTTTTACATGCTCATAACTGAATAAATAAGCAGTTCTTTAAGCAAGATTTTGTTTAAGACAGCCTTGTGCATCTCTCATAGAAACACATGGTTGAGGTCTGAGAGTCATTTTAGGTGATTCTGCATTTGTGCGTTGTGGCAAATAGTCTTAATTCTGGTAAAAGGTTACTGGATTTTAGGGATATCTGAAAGAATCTATTTTCCTTGAGCAAAGGCTCATTGTAAAAAGGTAATTTGGTACCAGCAGTGCTCCTAGGTGGGCAACTTCTGATTTATATGGAAGTAAAAGTGGCAAAGCAAGATTATTTTCTACCTTAGGAAGCTTTCCCCCTGCTGTTTTCTTATCATTCTGAATGAGGCTGCTGTTGCTGGTTCTTGCTGCATAAACCAAAATGCTCAAAACCCTTAATATTTCTGACCTTATGGTGTCTACATCTGTACTGAGCTTAAATGCTTTACTTGCTGGAGTTGATGCAGGGCTTTGCTTCACATGGGAAATGTGTGTTGTAATTGCTGTCCAGCCCATACACTGCTCATCTGAATTTCATGTGTGTGCATGTGGTACACAAGATGGTGAACTCACCATCTCTTCACCATGCAAGAGGGAGCAGCGGAAAAAATAATTCCTCAAAATTCAGATGAGCAGCAGAAACCCGAGGGTTTTTTCTCACTGAAAGTAATGTTCTCATTAGCAGTAATGCTGATTTTTCCTGTTGACCTTACCAGGAACAGGCTGAGACAAATACTGAGAGCACTTAAAATTCCCTTCTGTCTTGTTAGAAGAAAAAAAAACCTAAGAAAAGTCTTGACATCATAAAAGAAGTATATGATTTTTGGTCTTAGGATTTCAGTTTTACTATGAAAATCATTATAAATCAAACAGCTAAGTTATCTTACATTCTGAGACACATATACCAACATAGGACCTGTCTGGCATGTCCTACCTGTTTTCATACCACCAAGAAGAGGCAGAAAGTGTTTTGTGAAGCTGGGCTTGTCTCTCAAATATGAAGCCTTGCTGGTTTTGTAGATTGAGTGGGATTTTGCCCTTTAAGTTCTGCAAGGAATTTTCAAATATAATCCAAATATGTAGTTAAAAATATTCCTCTTCTCTTTTACCTTTTTTGGGTGTGGTTTTGCATCTTCGCTTTATGTGATGGACAAGAAAGCACAGCTGGGTGAGGAACGGATGTTTGTTGTGCTTATCTCTGGACTTAGCGGGCACCTTTTGAAGCCCTTGGAGTGGGAAAGGCTTTCAGGCAGCCCATTTGCGCATCTGTTATTTCTGTGGTCTCCCCACCTTGTTCACCGCCTTTGCCTGGGAGAGAGCAGTGTGACTTTAGTCATTTTGTCTGTTTATTTTTGTTCTCTTGCCTTGGATGAAAATTGCTGGTGAGAGCAAATGCCATCTTCAAGACTCTGTTTCAACTATTCAGTGAGGATGGATGCGCTTTGGGCACCACTGAAACTACTTTTTTTTGTTGTTCTCTTTTGCCTTTTTTAATGCTTTATTTTAAATTCATAATGAAAGATCCTTGAGACTATAACTTCCTACTCTATAAGAACCTAGAAAATGCAGCATTCAGTTTTTCCAAGTTAGTCCTTAGCTAGGTGTCTAAATTTTATGGTAATACTTAGACTACCTTCTTGTTTTTCCTCTCCCCAGAGCAGCCTGAGCTCTAGCCCCAATTTCCCTCTTTCTACGGGGAATGCAGGACACAACCCCATGAAGCCAGCAGTGACTGATGGGGCATTTTCCATCGAACAGCAATAACCACCACAGCTGTTGTAGTGGCTATTGATCTGAAATCTGGGCAGCAGCATGATTGCTTTGAAATTATGATGGAAAATGTCCCTTCCAAAGGAAGAGATGCAAAAGCTAGTTGGAGATGCTGGTGAGTTTAGGCTCAGCAGAGAGCCAAGTACATGTGTCTGTAAGCCACTTTCAGGTCAATCTTTTGGTAAGCATTTCAGTGAAATACTAAATCTGTGTGGATCTCCTCATCACAATGGTCTTACAGAAATGATACCTACTTATATATAAAAATAAAGACCTAAACTGGGTAAAATTAAACCACAGTGTTAAAACCAAAATATGTCTTGAGCAAAATGATGGATCTTATATTATCCATTTAAAGACATTGCTGCTAATTGAAAAAAATTCTCAGTGGAGGTCTTAGTTAAGTGCAGTGTAACAGGAAGCATGTGGACTTAAAATGCAACTAATTTTAAGGTGATCATGACTTCGAACAAACTTGTCTTTTCATGAAGTCTGAAAGCAAGGTAACATCATCTCTTCCTTAGTACAAAAAACACCAGCAAATTAATGTCACTGAAGCAAAGAATTTAATGTCTGTTCTGCAAATTAAAAGCTGCTTTCTCTTTAGTTTTATGATTTGAAGTAACGTTCCTGAGTGAAGTGTTGTAATTAAAAGTAAAACTGAGGCCTGGGGATGATAGATGTGACTCGTGGGGCTTACATGCTGGAAAGTCTGTGTCATTTTTTCCCAGCAGAAGGTAGATGGGAGATTCATCATCAGGACAACAAACGTATTCAAGCAGGGGTGGGAGAAGCAATTACATACAGACCTGTCACTATGAGAAGCCTCTGAATATTCTTACGCAAATCTCAATTTAAAATATTGGTTTAATTGTCTGTTGGGGAGCTTCATGTTCACTTTATAAGCAAAGCAATGATTTCGGTGATGGATGTGCCCCATCAGACTGGGAGGTGTTCTCAGCTTGAAGATGAAGTGGCCTAAGCCACTGAGTAGTAGTAGTGCCTGTCACAACCCTAAAAATAAGAGCATTAAGTAATCTAGCATCTTACGTTTATAATTGAGTATGACTTATCCAGTGATCTCTGACGGTGTAAATTGTATTGCACTAGGGGAGCTCAAACCAGTGGGCAAGATTAATGATCATATAATGAGAAGTTTGAAAACATTTTCTTCATACAGAAATTGAGGCATTAATTTAGACATAAAAGGCATAAATGTTTGAAGACATTGGCTTGCTACAAGCAATAATGTATAATAACAGCACTTTTCAAGTTTATTACTGTTTTCAGTACCACAGATGGCTGTAAATTGTAGGCCTCTCTTCTATTGTGTCTTTCCCCTCTGCCAAATTAACAAAAGAATGTTAAATCTTGGCTAGCCTTAATACAGTGCATATGTTAACGATAGAAATTGCTTCATTGTGCTGCTAAATTGATGGAAGCAAGACAAGATGTGGGGAAATGTGTGTGTTTTAGTTGGTACTGGGTATTATTTTGGGATTCAGACTTATGTGCTGCACATAGTGGGGCTTTCTGGAAGACGAAATTTGCATTTCGTGTTTGTTTTTAGTGCTTTCATGTTTCAGTTGCTACTGGGTGTATTTCAGGACAGAAATGTTCAGTATATACTGGAGCTCTCTAGAAGGTAAGTAAGTTCATATTTGGCAGTAGGTTTCTATTTTGAGTGATTGGATCCTAACTGGCCATGCAGATGCGCATTTCTGATCAATGTGTTGCTTTTAATTACAAAGAGGCAATTGCCCTGAACTCAGCCTGGTTTCTGGTGACTAAAAGGCAGGCTATGAACAAGTTCTGAAGATAAAGCAGGGCTATAGCATGCACGAGGTTATAGCTAGCCAAGCACTACGTCACTTGTTGAATATTTTGGAAAGTGTGTAGGTGAGAGAAGGGGCTGCAGACAGATGAAGAGCATTATCCCAACTAATGGATTTGCATGTGGGGGAGGGGGGGAGACGGGGAAGGAGGAGGAGGGATAGGGGAGTGGAATCTTGTCCTCTGAGCTTTTCTCAATGACAGCATTTGTGTGGAGGCCATTCAGGTCATGTTTTGGAGATCCTGCTGTGATCTTTGCTCTTCTGGATGCTCAGCTGGTGACCTTAGGGCCTGAGAAGTCACAGGTGCAGCTAAAATCTAAAAGTACATCCAAATATTTGCTAGTTCTCCCTTCCTGCTCCCCACTCCAGACTGTGTACACAAAATGAAGGAAAAGCTCTTGGTCTCTCTGTGCTCTGATTCACTCTACAAAATGGAAATTGCTTCCATTTCTTTCCCAGACTGGATAATGAAATACCCTGATGAAATTGTGATGAGTATACATATAAGACAGGTCAGAAAGAAAAATAACAATATAGGCCACGGTTTGAAATGTATGTGCAAAGATGTTGGTTACCTTACCAAACAGAGGAAAAAACAAGCTGTATAGAATAGAATACTATTTATAGAATAAAACGGCTTTTTGTGGGATAATTTTAACTTTGATGGACCACTTCATGTAGAATAGGGTTGAAGTGGGATACAGTTCCATTGTGTAGTTAGAAAAAGTATCAGGAATGCATGAGGGGGCTGAGTGTTTGGGTTAGGCTACTTTAATTCTGGCATTTAATTTGGCATTTAATTCTGGCAACACAAATGCTGATATGTAGTGTAACATCAATTTTTTTGCTGTACATGTAAGATATAAGACTTTTCTGCTCGTCTCAGCTTTCCAGGCAGGCATGACAGTGGTATCTTTCAAAGTCCTAATCTACTTTACTTTATTGACAAGGTCAAGAAAACATTGATCTGACAGATTTTTGTGGTTAGCACAACTTTCAATTCTTGCTCTTAGTAGTCTCTCCATCAATTTGCAAAGAACTTAAGATATTATTATATATCCATATACAGAATGAAAGTTTGTAGGGACCACTGTATGACATGGAAGTCTTCCCTTGCTAAAGCAGTAGAAAAATGAATATTCATGTTTTCACATGAATAAACCTGTCTCTGCTATTGTAAAATGTTTCCTACTCTTACATACCCATGGTTTAATGAAAGCAGACTGATGTGAAAATAGAGCCACTTTGCTCTGCACTGTTTTAATATCACTTCAGTGAGACTTAAGTTGCCCTTACTGAAAGTCTTAAATCATGTGTTTAGTGCTTCCTTTCTGCTTATTTTAGGCTCAGTGGGAATAATTGCCTTGCCTTTGTCTGCAATTTTTTGGAGAGTCAGCAACTGGGTTTTCTTGGAGCCAGTTGTCTATTGTTCAACAAAGCATAGCTCTGTTTTTATTCTGCTTTTAAGCCATTCTGTAATGCTGTAAGCATTGTGTCACAGGGAAGCACAGGGAGAGATTGAAAGACTCCAGGATCTTCTTGTATTGACCTGCTGATCATTTGGACATTTTAATATCTGTGACCATATGTGTGGGTGCAGGTACATTGTGCAAGCCTAAATAAATGCATTGGTCTTGGTACAAATTCCCCTTCAAACCCCATTTGGAGTGCAAATATGATGATATCCTGAAGATCCCAGTGTCTCTGAGATTTTCCATAGTGGTTATTTTGAGCTGTAACGATATGGTTTGCCAAATAAAGATCAATGGACTAATCAAAACTTGATATAAATAGGCTTAAATGATAAAATATTTGCAGGGAAGTATGTTACATTTTCTCAGAAGTTAATATTTAAATAAATGTTAAAACTAAAAATATTGAAACTCTGTTCTTTTTATTAAAGAATTGAACACATACTTTGTGTAGGAACGGTAAGGAAAAAGATATTCACTGACAGCGTATTGATTTCAGCCTGTTCAGAACACAACCTTCTTTGCATTTTTCTTTTTGGGAAAACCCAAGTGTGTAACCAGAAGCTCACATTGACCTTCTTGCTCCAGAGTAACCATCCTGCTAAGTATACTAATGGAGTTCACTTTAATACAGTGATGTTGCTGTTTGGAGCACACTCAGATATGAATTATAGCCATGAAGATACCTTTTTTAGACTCAGCTTTTCCACCTGCAGAACTGCTCGGTGCAATCGCTGAGCTCGCAGCCCAGCATGGCCCTCCAGGGCTACCTGCGATCCATCACCATGCACAGGCACTACTGAGACCTTAGTGCAAGCATCACAGGGAGCTGTAAGAAAAACCCACAGTGTGTTGTGTTATAATTTATGCTAGTAAGCAGATTTAAATTATGTAAATTACTGTCTGCACTGAATCTGCCATCTGGAAAAAGTTATGCATACAAAAATCTGTTCAGGCAATGTGAGGGACAGAGTATCATTGAAAAGGGAGAGGGGTTGATGGAATAAACCCAACCTGCTCTAGGAAGATTTATTCACCTGCTACAGTCCAGTGGTAAAGCTATTCTTCTGTAATAGCCAGTTTAATTTAGTAGGACTGAAACCATTGTTTAAAGCTACTTGGGAATTTGAAGGCTTCCTTGTTATCTGGACCAAATAAAATGTGGGTTAGGATGCAAAGAAGGAGCAGGAAGGAATGCTGGTATATCCAGAGCTGCAGGAGTGCAGGAGCCAGTCAGCAATGTGAGGATAGGATCAGAAGTGATGAGATCTGGCTGGAAAAGTGTTGAGCAGAGGATAGGTTCTGCAGCCATCCTAGATGTAGCGTTTCTTGCAGTAAATGTGAACTAGATGGGTAAAAGGTTCCAGCAATTAATGCCTCCCTACCATGTTAGCTGTCCCCATGTCTCTTTTGTCAGAGCAAACTTGTCTGGTTTCTTCTTCCCAAAGGAAGAGATCCCATGAGCTGGAGGAGCATACATCTCGGAGTTGTATCACCCAATGGTGAGTGTTTTCTGGACAGTATGTCCCTTTATGAGCAGGTATTGTCTTGTCTTTTGTTTCCAAGAGGTCCCAAGGCAAAACCTCTGCAGAGCATGTTACAGAAATTGGTGCTGACAGGGAATAAGGACTTGTAAGACTGCCTAGAAAGGCAGAGTTTTTTTCTTCATGTGCTCACAAAGCCTCTTGGCTTTTCAACAAACGCACTTGCATGTTTCAACTCAGCTACTTTTGTGTGCCTCCAGTTTAAGGAAGCAGCAGGCTCTCGGTGATGTGTCATTCATTACAGGAGCAGCACAGTATGTGTATTAGTAATATTCTGTAAAGCGGAGCAGTAATTACAGAATGCTTTGTCAAATTTTATTATCTGTTACTACAAAGTATTTTGTGCACTATTACGGGATCTTATAGAGAAACCTTAGTGACTGCACGCCTATTAACTCAGAAGGCACAGCATTTCATTTAAAAAAAATAACAGTTGGAGATTGTCAATGATGCTCCCATAAAAAGTACACAAGCTTCTGTTGCAATGTAGAAGGGAAACAAATGGTTCCCATTTAGACTTGCCATACTGTAACCCTACAGAGCTGGCTTACCATGATAAACTACTGTCACTGAATTGTATTCCCACAAGCCATTACTATAGCCTATTTAAAAAGCGTAACACGATCTCATGTATTTATAATTATTTGTGAGATGAAGGGATAAACACTTCACAGTGCCTTTTTTTTTCTTTTTTTTTTTCTCGCTATTCTCCTAACTTGCAAAGCAGCTGAGTGCCTTGCCTGTTTCTACTACTATTTATTAAACTTCTGTTTAATGAAATGGGTCAGCAATATTGTGAGACACAGCTTTTACCTTAGACTGAAAAGTCTGTATTAATAGTTTTATAGAGTGGGTTGTTGGACAGTGGAGGAGAGCATCGTTTTCAGAGACAATGCTGGTTAAATTGAAGCTTACAGAGCTCTGAAGAGGAGAGCCTCTGCAGCTTGGTGTTTTTGTAGGTTTGTGTTTCACTGTATACGCTCATCTCTTTGAGGATTCAGTTGTGCACTACTGAGCTAATGGACTGGCAAAGTTGGTCTTTCTTTGAGACAAGCTAAGTGTGGCAAGCTTTGAAGAGATTATCAGTAAAGCCTGTTGTGGCAGGAATAATGAGTGAGGAAACACATCAACCCCATGCTGCACGCTGTGAGTCACTCTCACCTCCTCAAAGAGCCAGGGCAAAGCATAGCTGGTCAGTGGGAGTTGTGCAGGAAAGGACCAAAGGGATAAATCAGTGCTTGCAGTGGAGTCCAAAGTCTGTGCCGAAATTCAAGCTTAGATTCCCTGGTTCATCTTTTGATCCTTTAAAGAGACCACCTAAACAAAAAAAAAACCCCAACAACAAACCAACAAAAAACAAAAACAGAAAAAATCCTCCAAACCAAACAAAATCTGTAGTCCTTCTAGACAGTCCTAGAAGAAGGATGACTATGCCTGTACTTGATGCCATTATGCTCCTTTAGGTAGCTTCAGCTGGGAAGAATTGCTGCAAGAACATCCCCTTTCCAGGGTGCATGGGCCTGGCACTGCATCTCCATAGGGCATAAGTCCGGCTCACCAGGAAAGCCCTTATATCTCAGCTGCCAGAAAGGATGATGCAGGTAGAAAATAGGTCAAAATAATGACAGCTATAAGGATAAGTGACCAGAGCTACCTGTGGGTGTGGGGAGTCCTCTCTTTCTTGAAGTCCCTCAATTAAGGTTCATGAGTCTAGTTTCTACCATAGGTGTCTTTGGTCAGCCAGAGGTTATGGTTTTCAGTGCTGGAATGGATAGGGGAAGTTATGTGTTGTGTCAAATAGCAAATAAGACTAAGCAGTTAGAACTCCTTTGTCCTTAGAAGGACAAAGAGAACATTCCTTCATTATATGAAACTGCTATGCATGAGTATCTTGGTGCTTTGGTGTAAGAAAGACCAGCCTGTTTTTCTAGCTGGGTCGATCTCCAGGTTTTAGCCAGGCGATGGTCTTAAATATGCTTTAAATATATTTTCAAACCTTATAATATTTAATTAGAAGTATCTGATTGGATAACAGCAGAAAAGCTTGTTCTGCCCGTGAGAAGAATTAGGCTCAGAATTCCTCCTCTGTCTGCACTGTAGATGGGGCCATCACTCCAGGGTGTTTTGCAAAGCCCATGCTACCTATATTCAGGTTTTGAAAATGTGCAACAATCTAAAGTGCAATGGCAAGGCAAGTAACAACTCTACTGTAGATACAAAAAGTATTGATTAAATGTATTGTGCTGCTTCTTTGTCTGGTGAAATTAGAAAGAGGAAACATAAGATTTAAATAGAAAACCATTTTCTTTCTCAATAGCTTTTACTGCCTCTGTACTAAATTTAGTGATAATTAAGTTCTCTGTGCTGCAACAATGTGCTTCCTTCCAGTAGCTCTATCCCCTGTGGTCAGTCCTTCTGCAGAAGCACAAGTATTTCCTGATATCGTAACACGCAATAGCTCATATTACCCCACAGCGTGGTGACAAGTCTGAAACAAGTTATCTGAGTAAAGCCTTTCTGTTTAGTAGAGGGTTTGGGTTTCTTGAGTAGATAAGAAAGCCTCCTTGAAAAATATCTTTGTTTTCTTCTGCACACAACAGGAAAAACATCTGGGCATATTGTTTATAATAGACATTTAAATGTTTGTATAGTTCCTTGTATTCTGTTATGAAAACAATTATGAAGAATCCATACCAACATGGACAGGAGCCTTGACTGATGAGAACCAGGCTTCTTTTTGGTATTTTGGTCTTAAAATGGTATTTCAACACTAAGCAAATTTCAGAAAAATACTTCATAGAATCATAAAATGGTTAGAGTTGGAAAGGACCTTAAGATCCAACCCCCTGCCATGCACAGGGACATGTCACACTAGACCATGTCACCCAAGGCTCTGTCCAACCTGGCCTTGAAATTTCAGGGATGAAGCATTCACAACTTCCTTGAGCAGCCCATTCCAGTGCCTTGCCACTCTCACAGTAAAGAACTTCTTTCTTATATCTAACCTTAATCTGCTCTGTTTAAGTTTAAACCCACCACCCCTTGTCCTATCACTACAGTCCCTGACAAGGAGTCCCTCCCCAGCATCCCTATAGGCCCCCTTCAGATACTGGAAGGATGCTATGAGGTCTCCATGCAGCCTTCTCTTCTCCAGGCTAAACAGTCCCAGCTTTCTCAGCCTGTCGTCGTATGGGAGATGCTCCAGTCCCCTGATCATCCTCGTGGCCCTCCTCTGGACTTGTTCCAACAGTTCCATGTCCTT
>JBCJKH010027558.1:19266-44408 GCA_039877255.1 Loriculus beryllinus | reverse complement strand
GAACTAGATGATCTTAAGGTCCTTTCCAACCTTAACTATTCTACGATTCTATGATTCTATGTAAAATCATATAGGTCAGAGTGGTAAATTTGTTGACAAATATCTGCATTAGATTAAACTGGTTTCACTATAGGTCTATACTACAGACAAAATGTGCGATATTAGGGAATTATTTCTTTCTCTAAGCCACATGTATGTATGTGTGCTGGGAATTCAGTCTTGCATGGCATCAGTAATGTGTTACTACGACTTCAAGACAGCTTATCACAAGAAGTGATATTCAGACAAGTCTACTGAGCTCCATGGAACTGCTCGTGAACATCCCGAGAGAGATTTCTGTGACTCTGCCCATATTCTTTCAGAAACATCTGGTGCAGTTACTTTGATAACGGACTGTAACACCTTTCCCCATCCTTTTCCAGTACCTGTCTACTCAAATTAAAAACTAGGCAGAATCATCTTCGACAGTTACAAATATGCAGACATTGAAACGTGAAAAGTCTAATTTCTGCAGTCTATTCCAAGTCTCCATCTCAGTACCCCTCAAATTAGCAGACGTTCAGCTTCCTTGTGCCTTACTGAGACTACATTAATCTCTGTAACAGGATGAAGGGATTTTAATTTTATGCATAGCAATGATTTTTGCTTTAACACATCCTGCGTACCAGTATCTGCACATCTCTAATACCGAACTCCTTCATTTCTCTGTAACCACTTAAATTCCAAATTATGCTCCAACTATCTTCAGCTATTTTGCAGTCTCTGGAGCATAGCTATTCTGCATTATGGGAGATGTAGTTCACTGAACACATTTTTACCTGAAGGCAGTCATGTTTAATATAAACATTTGGCCTATGTTCTGAGTGCCTAAAATATCTAACTGGCAGAGTACGTCGCAAAAAAGTAATTTAAATTCATTAGGAACAGTTTATATATAACAGGAAGGCATTTCTGAAGCTCTACAGAAAGCAGTTAACTCGAAAAATCCATACTCTGCCATTTAAGCACTCTTCATATCCATACATTCTGCTAACGATTTTTCAGTAGTAAATCAACTTTGCAACATCAACCACTTTCCATTTTATACTGTATTAATGACACTAAAGAAGAGTGCTAATTTTGAAGAGCTAAACAAGAAAAGTGTGTCTCACCCACATAGAATCATTTACCTTTCCACCAAACGTTATGCAGCTCCACTTTCAAAGAGTATGTCGCTCTCTGGAGTATTTTTCCTGACTTTGCATGAAGCAATATGTAAGAATAACTTATGCTTGAAAAGAAATTTACTTACCAATATTTTCTGTGGGCATTGAGACTCTAGTTGGTTCTAAGAGATTATCAGCCAAGACAAAAGCCCCTTCTTCTAACGTATCAAGTAGCATTGTGGCTGCATGGGCTTGCTCTGAAGAATTCATGTCCTTCCAGGACTCCAGAGCTTCAGGCCTGAGCAGGTTGTCCACTGTATCCACAATTGCCTGCATTCATTAGAAAACTATCATTAGGTCTGATTGCCCTAGGCAGCTGGGGAAAATTTCCAACGTTATCTGGTGACAATTATAATACTTAACTGTCAGAATGATTTACTGTGATTTAATGGCACTAGAAGACTATTTTCAAAGTAAAAATATTTTCCATCCTCTCGCTGGGTAAGTGCAGTTAGCCACTAGCATTGTGTGGTCTCTAAGTGGTAAACATGGAGATTTGACTTGCCTTATATCAGATAAAAAGACAGTCTTATTAATGTGCTGAAAAATGTAAAAATAAATGCCAGAAGTTTTGCCTGAAGCTTTCATCTTGAAGTTAATGTCAAAATAAATTCTATTTAAAAATACTAATGCCCAAATTGGCATTCTGCAGTTTAGCCTGCAATGACAATAATATGCTTCTGGAAACTTAGCTGAACTTAGCAGCCACAGCACTATAAACTACTTGTCTATGACAAACTGCCTTCTTTATTAGAGAAGGCATGAAACGAAGCTGACTCAGTGGATATAAATTAGCTTGGGCAATTCCCACTCCCCCTCCTGATCCTGTACCTGTTCATAGATACTTAAAAAGATTACTAACTCCCATTCCTGCACAAAGGTCAGTTAAAAAAGGAAATCAATAGAGCAAACAAGATGTCCACTGGCTGTCCCTGTTATCAGTGAAGACAAAACTGTAAAACTGAATAAACCTGCCATTTTAAAAAGTCTTTTTTGTAACAAGTCTATGATCATGTTTTAAGGCTCATTAAGCTGTATATAAAGTAACAGTAAATAAGGAAGAAGAATAATTCCATGACATGATTACATTATTTTTACAAAATAATCCAGAGTAATCAGTTAATCAATTGAAGGCAGGCTCTTACATTAATGCATAATGTATCTGTGCATTGAGTATGCTGTGCATTGAGTACACCATGCATTGCTGAAACACCCTGTTTACTCTGTCCCATTTACCTAGTCATAATGTGTCATTAAGCACATATATAATTTGTTTGATCAATTTAAAAGCAATGGGAATGGAAACAGAACACATTGTACAAACAGAAAGATGTCGGTCTCCTAATACTATATTGTGCAAATAAACGAACAGGAAAAGTTGGTCAAGGCTATTGTCAGAGCAACATTAATTAACCCAATCCATTTTAATATCCTCTTTCTGTCTGTATTGTGAGCCACCACGACCTTCCTGGCAGGTGGAAGATACTTCGAAGTGGCATTAAAGCCTTTTTTCTTTCTCTAATGGAAGACAGAATAGTCAAAATGCTCACACTGATACTGCTGCAGCCATTAACTAGAGTGGAACAGAAATTGGTCTGCAGAGGCCAGATTCATTAGTCACCAAGAAATACAGATTGGAGCCTCTAATCTGAGGTACAAATGAATCCTTCTGTCACAAAGTGGGAACTTGCTTCATTTGCATAGTGTAAGTCAGCTTTTGATTTGTAATTTCAAGAGGTTTATTAGTCTTATCTAAGCCCATTTGAGACCTACAGAAAATTACACTGGCTAAAAATTAAGGTTGCGCTATGGTTTCTTGTGTATCTACATATAGCACTGACAGTATGTATTTGTTAATATGAAATGCTTTTTATTTATTATGGGATAATCTAGCTCTGCATTTTTCCTGTTGAAAATTATCTCCTGGCCAATATTTCTGAGGTGTTCTTTCAGACAGAGGCGTGTGCACACAGGAAGATCACGCAGCTGCTGGAGTAACCATTACTGCTCGTGTTCACGTTTTCTCTTAAAAATGAAGTATGAAAACTCAAGCCTACTCAAACCATATCTACTAGAGTTCCCTTTACTATTAAAAATATTTTCTAATAAACAGCTATGACTATTATTACTATTTGAAGAGTGAATTTCTTTCCAGATCTTTGTCTCTTTTTGGCAGATTTTTGCATAACCAGACATCTCCCATTCACTTTGAGGGATGCAGGATAAAAGCCAAAGTGTCCTGTATAGAGAAATGTCTCTTAACCAAGAGTCTGAATTATTTTATTCTGTTAAGAAATATTTCAAAATTCTTTTCAAAAATAATTTACATTTTATCTCAGAGGGTACATGTAAAAATCAGTAATTTTAAAAGAAATTTTGAAAAGATGTGCAAAAAATTTTTTCAGACATGATTTTGTTCTAGGACTTTTTCTCTTCTTAGAGGTGCGAGGTGGCATTACTGGCATTGTATCGTAGAGCAGAAGCTGGCCAATGCAGACTACCACCATTCTACAGCAGATGAAAGAAACTGAAAATCGGTTAGCAATGTGTTACATGCCTTCCATATAACCTGGTTAATGGGACAAGTGTCACACAGTTTACTAGTAAAGTTAGAGAAATGTTTGTCTTTGCATTTTATCCTGAAGTCACTGAATCTGGCTTTTGTAACAATTCTTAAAACTGTAAGAAAGAGTGATGTCACAACATATAAAAATACACAAAGAACAAAGCAGACTATATAATGTACAATTTTCATGCAAGCAAATTAACTCTTAACAGTCTTTGATATAAAATACTACCCAAGCTGAAGTAATTTCTGTTAAGTTGCTAGCTTTTTCCCCTATCCAAAGTTGTATTATGAGAGAGATGTTACTTCCAATTCAGATAACCATTTCTGCTCTTTAAGTTTTGAACAAGTTGAGGTAAAAGAGGTATAAACTTTGATCTTTAATTTTTTTTGAGTGTTATACCTGTGCAAAGCCAACATTTGTACAGTTGATATGGGGCACAATACACATTTATCAAAGACTGAAATACATAGGATCATGCAGCAAGATGATAAAGCGTGGCAGGTTGCTGAAGCAGGGAGAAAGCAGGGTGACAGCACAGGAGAGATACCTTAAGGTAAGCCCTGCATGTCTTCTCGCGTTTTTGGAGCTTTTTAGTAAAAAAGAGAAAATGAGAAGTTAGACAAGTTCTGTAAAGCTCAAAAATATCAAGAAATTAAAGTCTGGTGCTTCAAAACCTGAATTTGAACTACAGCCTGGACATTGATTTTGCTCTGTCCAGCAATGATTATAAAAAACTATTGCATAGGCAGCATTTTTCCCCAGCCTTTACACAGGTGCCCAGGTATCTTTGCCCAAGAGGTGCCATTTGTGTGAAAAGGTGAGAGAGTATTCTTGTGTGGACATTTGATCTGTCTCTAGGAAAACTCTTCTAATAGCAGCTAGGGACTGTAAGTGAAACTATTGCCACAATAACAGAGGAGTACAAGGAGATCTCTAAAGAAGGCTGAAAAAATGTTTCATTTGTAGCTTGTTGAATAAACTGATGCAAGGAAGAGGCCGAGAAATACAGCAGTTCCTCTGAGAAAAAGGAATGCTAATAATACTTGTGATTTGCATTTAAACCACAAAGACATGAGTTTTCTCTGAAATATTTCTCCGAGCATCATTCCTGAGAAAACTTACTTGTGTTTTAAATACACGCTTTAAGATATTTTTATAAGATCGACTGTAAGTGATGTTGGTTTTCTTTAAAAGGCTAAGAAAGTGCTATTATTCTGCAGAAGTTGGATTAAAATAAAACCCTGCACCTATGCAGAATCCCACTGATTTTATTACATGTTCAGGGTTAAAAGGATCACTGGATAAACATGCTGGTTTGTTACAGAATTTCTGAGAGCTAATGCCCATTTCCTCACACTAGTTATAATGCGTTCCAGATTTTAATAAGAGACACAGCTATGTATTTTAGGACCAGGCAGCTATTGTAAATTATATCGTATTCCCTAAAGAAGGTAATTGCAACTTTCCACTGCGTATTTACTGCCGTTTTCTCTTACATGTTTATTCCAGTACTATAAGCATGTGAAACAAAGTATAGATTAGTAATTCTGCAAGGAAAAAAATAAAGAAACCAAGGGCAATGGTTATCCCAGCAGGGGGAGGTGACAGGAGGTGTGTACCTTGTTATAACTCCTTCCAGCAGAGTCTTTTTCACTGGGCCGCAGTTCCTGCAGCTGAGCATCCAAAATGTCCACAAGCTGCTCCATCAGTCTCACTGATGAACTAACATCCCCAGCAAAGACAGGTCCTTTGGTGTGTTTAGCCAGTTCATTGGCCAGACTAGCAGCATTTTCTCCACTTCTGATCTGAAATGACAAGTTTATATTATCTAAGCAGGGTCCCTTGTTCTGCTTGCGGCTCCTAATTCCAATTCCCCATGTACCTTTGTTGTGGTGAAATAACCATTTGCACATACATTGAAATCTGTAACTAATTGAGACCAATAACGTTCTCTTTATCTCAGAAGATTAAAGGTTCTTAGATCCGTGACACACAAAAGCAGTTCTTAACAGCCATCAAAACCAGGAATCAGATTGGGACTTTCGGGCTAGATATTCTATTCATCCTCGCTTTTATTTTACTGCCATTATCAGACAGTAAGAAATCTATTTGTTCGTACTAGTGCTTGAGGCATTTGAAAGTCAAGTAGCCTGGTACTGACAACAAATTATCCAGTTTTCATAAACTTAGTACATCTCAGTAGGGAGGAAAAACACAGAAAATGGCTCTGTGCTCTAATCATACTGTTACTAATTCACTCAGAAAAAAAAATCTATTTATTACAGTGTAATTTTTACTAAACCAAAAACCTTTCTGTATACCAGTTTTTTGATGCATTTATAATATTTGTTTTATTAAGCAAATACAGCTTTTGTTTTTCGAACACCAGCAAAGCTACTAGCTTTAAATAGTGATGAAAATACGTAATCACAGACTCAATACAAGAACTTAAGAGAGAGACTGTACCAAAACACACATATGCACACAAAGTACACATAACTCTTTCTACTTTAAATGAGCACAGAGTAACAAAGAAGGCTTCAACAAACTGAATTATTAATGCTCAGAGTTAAAATCCTTAATCACCAGTGTACAGCAGATTAAAAGGTTTCAACCAACCTTCTGAGCCAGCTGATTTACCCAGTGTGAGGTGCAGTTGCTAAGATCAGGGCCTTTGGGGTTCCACATTCCAGTTAAGACCACGCAGAGATACGAGGCAGTTCCTACAACAAATATAGAAAACGACAGTGAAATGGAAACCATTTTTCTGCACACGTTCAGGAAATCAGCTACACTGGGCTACGCAATGTTAAATTCTGAATGCCACTAATGGCAGTAGCTGACAATAATTGACAAAACATAAGGAAATAATGCAGATTACAAACAGCAATAAAAAAAGTCAGTGAAAAGTACCAGACGTTTTCTGCAAACAAACAAAAAGCCCTTGATTTATCCTGGAGCTCATCCAGAGGAGAGCTCATAATGAGAAAGGCAGCTGTAAGCATATTTCACAACAGTCCTCAAGCAAAGCCCTAAAATTTGACCTGGATTCTCAAAAGCACATGCACAAGGTAATTCTGCAGTTACGCTCAAATGCTGTTTGCAGATTAAAACTTGACCATTGCCTGTAGATCCTGCATTCTCCAAGTAACAAAAAAAATCGTGTGATAGGCAGCTTGAGATTAAAAAAACAATTCACCATAAGAGAGCAGCACATTGCTTTTGAAATGTCTGCCTGAGATCAAGATATATTTTTAAAGGCAATACCTCGTGTTCCTTTGGGGCAAGGGCGTTCAACCATCATTCCTCTTTGCGTCTGAGGCCAGCTAATCCCTCTGGCCTCAGTCGGTTCACAGAATCTCTCTGGCAAAGGGAAAAAACTTGTCACGGGAGGAATTTTGGTTGTGGAAATGGGTGGCGGTGGCTTGGGTCCTCTGCTTCCTTCCTTTGTTCCTCCAGCTAATGTTGTGCTTATGGGACCTTTCTGTGATGTAGTGCTAGTGGTTGACACTGTGGTTTTGTATAGCTCTGCTGAAGAGGTTATTGTCACTGCTGTGGTAGGCACTGCACAGAGAAAATTAGAGTAATAATAAAGTAAATTACTTCAAAATTATATATTAAAAGTTATTTAAATGTTATTTATGCAGTTTTGCAAGATTCTCTTGTGTCTCCTTTCCTTTATCTTAATATTACACTTATTGCTAGTCTGGGTGCCTAAGATATAACTTTGACTGACAATTTTTTCTTATTCCCAGCTCATACCAGTATGGTGTTTCAGCACATTCTCAAAATAATCTCTTCTGCAATAAAAATTGATAGTTACATTTCTAAAGGCTGAAAGGCCTAGTTGAGTTATCAGTACATAACAAACACGCTCAAAGCAATTAAAGATTTCTTAATCACTTTTGCAGAAGGAGTAACTCAATAGACAGAATCATTCGAATCAGCATGCCGTAAACAGTGCAGTCCAGCTTTAACAAAGGTAGTGGGCTGTAACTAACAAGACCATTTAAAAAAAATAGACCCCAAAACTTCAAGTCACCCAATACACACCTTCCAGGAAAATAATTACGATAACATCTTCCTACCCAGCAGTCATTCTGCTTGAGAGAGCTGCAGCATGCCCGATTAGCTCCAAACAGAAGCGTCACCTAGCATGTATGAGGTGTTCTCATGTTCGAACACTTCAGGCCTTAACATCCCTTTTTGATAAAGCAGGTATGAAGATGCAACTCATTCAAACCAGTGGCAAGTACTTAGTTCAATCTTTTATGAAACACTAGGATCGGCTTAGGCCAAATCACTTCTGCCTGGGACTCACAGCTGCTCACTCCACTGACCCACGTCGGGAAGGCATCGCTGGAGCTGCTGAGGTATAGCCTGAGCTCTGACAAGGTTTTGAGGCTTTGGAGAGATAATACCAGTTAATGCTAATGGAGAACACAGCCTGGAATTCATGTTCATCACCTTCAACTGTGTATTGAGCAATGGCTGAAATAATGCAAGTGATCAAAGTAACTGGAACAGTTATCATTCATTATTTCCAAATCTCAATTAGTGTTCACAGGGCTTTACAAGAATATAAAAGCGCAGATCCTTGTGCTGAGAATAAATAAGCTAATACCATGTATTTTTAAATCCTAACTGATACAAGAATAAATGAAACTAATTTATGATTAACATCAGTGGATAAATTGGCTTTTTTCTTTTTTTCTTCTTCTGCTATGCCCTTGAACTCTGACTTACTGGACAACACATCTTCTGTAAGATAAATCATAAACAAAAACCAAAGAAGCACTGCCTCACTTTCTTTTGGCAGATATTTTTTAAGTTAGTGTTTTGAGTAAGATTGACTTTCAGTAGTTTGGCAGATCACAATTATTTCAGAATCCTTTTTCAATTATATTCCAGTTATATTAGGATTCTCAAATATGAATTTATCTTATTTGCACATTAATTCAGAACGGAGTTTTTGAACATCACAATGCAAAGATGTGCTTTTCATCCCTCTCTTACTCACAAATGAGGAACTTCTTTGGTGCTGTCTTCAGTCTCATTCTTGGCTGCTTGAATACTGTCTGTGTAATTGTGCTGAATTCGTGGTGTAGCCAGCTACTATGAAACCTATTGAAATCCTCAGATCTGTTCTGCAAGTACTTGCCTGACATCTTGTGAAACTGCTGTAATTTTCTTTTGATTACAATGCATCCAGCTTTCTAGTGCTTTCCCAATTAACATTTGTCAAAAGCATTTGCAATCACTTGCAGAAGTGTCAGGCAACGCCTGCTGAATCAGGTCCTGGGGAACGGAGAACTGGTGGGCACAGAGAATGATGCAGGGGACAACCAATTATTACTATCTATCCCCTAACACATTGTGCTAATTAGTACATATTTAATCACTGAAATGTGTATTAGCATTATTGCAATTACTACTCAAAACCTATAATGTTTAGGATAGCTTTGTCTCAGGAGCAAAATATCACCGTAAGAATTCATAACAACTCTCTTAAGTTCAGTAGTGAGGTAACAATTTTCAGAACATGTTTTGTGCTGCACCCTGAGCTAAAATATTCTGCTGCCACTGCTTTAGGTAGAACAAGTTGAATGCTATCCATTAAAATCAGTTTCAAAGCATACCACCTATGATTCAAAAATGACCTACATAGTAGGACATACTTTAGAAATATATTTGCAATCTAACAGTTCAGGAGAAAGACTTCAAAACCACCTCTCACAAAACTGAAAAAAATACAAGCAATCTCTAAGAGACTTTATCTTGAACTAGATTTTTAAGAAGAAGAAGTCAGTGTATTTAAGAATATACCAGAAAATTCCAGACAGTGCTGGAAATCTGGGAATATCTGAGAAAATAAGAAACAACCGAACAGGAATACATCCACCTTTTAGGAGGCAGATCATTTTGTTTTTAATGACCTGTTGGAGAACATGATCTGCAAGGCCATTCTCCTGAGCTGCAAGAAGACACATGGTAGCTGCCACCACCTGATGTGTCTTGTTCTGAAAGCTGAGGGTGATGGCATCTGCAGGCTCACATGTAAGGTCTTGCAGAGTGATTTGCCAATAGAAGATAATGACAGTGATGATTAATATACTACAACTAAGAAGAAGAAACTCCATGTCGAGGTTATTACCCTATTGTTCCAAGCAGCAGGACTGAGCCTCTCTACAAAGCTGAAGATACATGATTTTTGTCCAACACCAAAAAGACACTTTCACAATGTGCGATTCTATTTTTGACTTTTTGGCTAAGCTTGACATGCTGAGGAGAACCCCCAAACCTCTTTTTTAAGAATAGGTGTGTCTCATTATAAACTGAAGATTGTCGTTGTGAAATAAAACTTTTATTAAAAAAAACCCAAAAAAACAGCAATAGGAGTAAATCCACAGACTCGAGTCGGGGGTAATTAATTTACATTTGTTTCATGCAGTTACCAACAGCTGATGTAAACAGTTACATGTACTATCAGTTTCTAAAAATGAAGACACCACTGGAGTAAAACTTAACACCTGTTTAACAGTGTGATGTCTATAAAAAACATAACACAATTGCCTAGGACAGCGGGGGAATAGTAACTTTGTTTCCCCAACTGACAGTGAAGAGCAGATTTAGAGAAGGCACACAAGCTATCTAGTATTCTTTGTCAGCAGGTTTCTATTCTAAGCAGGCATAAAATACATTTTTTAAAAACCAAACCAAGTCAAAACAAAAAAAATCCCCACCCAAAATATAACTCTAACCTTACATTTAAAATTGTCTTGAAATGCCCAGAGGATGCGCTGCTTCTGAAAATACTAATACCTCTATTTTCATCTCCAGCATATAGGTAATTATAGAAATCAGCTGCATGTATTTTTCAGTTAAATGTATACCGCTACAGGACAGATACTTTGATGCATTTGGACATGTAAATACCTATGTGCCCAAATTTGCTTTCAAAAGGTGTCATACACTGAGCTGCCATGTAAAGCAGTGCAGATCTGAAACCAGTGCAAATCCAGATTTCCCTGCCTAATGCATATTACCACTGTGTGCCTGTTTTCACGCTTCAGTGAATAGCAGGGAAGTCACTAAGACTCACGTAATTATCTATAGGTTCCAGCCATTATGCTAGCCAGTACTCTATTGACCCTGCCAAAACCCATTTAGCTGACAGTGAAATGTTTACATAGCCATTCATACATGTATACCCTGAAAATGATAACAAGTATGCCACAAAATTAGCAAAATACCTATGATCAAGAAATGTGCTATCTGGTCCCTATTATGTTGTCCCTACTTGTACAGCCACTCTTTAATCAACCTGTAGTGTATCAGATTCAATATAACAGTAACGATCTAATTTACTTAACAATTTGCTGCATGACTTCATTGTAGATTCTCAGTGTTACAAAGATTTAGCTGTACTAGTCCTATTATTTCAAGCCCTTAGTGGTAGTACTTTCTGAGTTTCTGTTCTGTCCACACTCACAACATCCGTATTTTCCTGCAGTGATCCAATACAACTTAATGATGGGTATCATGGTACAAAAGGGGAGACAACTTTAGTTTGAACAGTTTGCACAGTTAGCACAAATTGGGATGAGTGTAGATGAAATCTCTCCCTAACGCACTAACACAGAACAAAAGGATTTATCTTCTTCTTGTTACCAAGGAAACCCTACAATGTAATGCTCATATTCACTTTCTAGGGGGAAAATTCCCTTCATTCTTCCTGATCCTTTAACTTAAAAATCTTTTAAAACTTCCTGTTTCAGTGAGGATTCATTTGGTCCTGGGGGTACCTCCTTTAGAATGAATGTAACAGGATATACCCACTAAATTTACCAAAGATATAAAAACTCTGGTTTGTTTCAATTTTTTCATAGTGGCTTTTTGCAGGGCCTGATATATTTGATTTTGTTTCTAAATTATGGTTTTCATTTTTAAATGTAATTTTTAAACTTAACCTCAGAAAATGTGTTCTTCTGCAATATCTGAGTGGTACTTACCAGCCATAGTTCTGAAAATCATTTCTGCATCTATGTAGACTCAGATATAGACTGAGGTGTAGAAGAGGCTGAATGTTTAACATGTTGCACTGTCTTGGCAGACATGCTGCAAATGCCAGGAGACACAAGCAGCGCAGAAACAGGAGGACCCCTCTGAGAAAACTGCAGCGTTTCCTCAGCATCAGATGTGTAGACATGGTACACAGGGATATGTTTTAGTGGTGGACTTGGCAGTTTTGGGTTTACAGTTGGACTTGATGATCATAAGGGCCTTTTCCAACCTAAATGACCTATGCTACATCTATGCATTACAATTCCCATGAGAAGAGAATTAAAAATGACACATGAAGAAGGAGGTGAAGGGAGGTGCTAAGAGCAGCAGACTGTATTGTCAAGGTAAAACAATAGCCTGGCTGCTGCATGTGCTAGAAGTCTGAACAGTTCTCTTGAAGATTTAAGAAAATAAGGGTAAAAGGAGCACATAATGTAGACAGTTTTAAGAGGAGAAAATGGTGTAGGTTTGCAGCAAGGGCAAAGCCAACATCAGGTTAATTACAGTGGTATTTCAGAGGTTTCAATAAGCAGATTTAAAAACGAAAGAAACAACAGAAAGAAAAAGGCAAGTTTGGGGTCATGGATGAGTCCAAGATTTTGGCCCTGGGAGCAAATGCAAACCCTTGAGCTCAAAAGTGTGACTCTAATGTGACAAATCCATCTTTCATGTAGGAAGAAAGACTGTTGTTTTTGAAGCACTCAGTAGTTGAACATTATGGTGTAGACAAGAACTGATAGCCAAGACAGACAGATGAGAAAAAAAAAAAGAATCAGTGTGTGTCTATATATCATCATTGCTCCCACGGCAACAGAGGGAACACAGATTGCTGAGTTTCCCACAATGGCCCCAAGTTAACCATTCGAACAGAAAAGGCCACGACTTCCAATTTTGAGGAACTGACCTTGTGACACCATTAAATACTTGATATTGAAGTACCACTGCAAAAGACACTAAAAGAGGGTTCTTGTGTAGGTGACTTAGAGAATATCATCCTGTGTCTTTTGAGTAGATTATTAAGTAATCTGAGTCAACAACAAAAAAGCTCAAACCAAACCATAACAAAAGAAACACGAAACTGCCCTTCATCAAACGTGCTGAAAATCTGGTCTATTTCCATATGCGTATTATATATATAGATCCTTTACATGTGTAACAAGAGAAGGAATGATTCTTTACACAGACTTTATGCTGAAACAAAGAGTAACTGAGAATATAATACAAATAAAAAAGCCAGAATCTTTTCTTGTTTCTATAGCAGTACATTTCAAGGACAATCATATTAGATAACTTTTCCTTTAATTTAGTAGTCTTTAACTACAGGCAATTGGCTTAGGCAAAAGAGGAAATGAACTGAAACGTATTCTTAGATCTGCTATGTACAGATCCATACAAAATTAAAATAATGGGTGTTGGCTTTATATAAGGAAAAATACTATTTGTGAATATATGCATTACACATTCAAATAAACCTAGTGCCTTCATATGGTTTCTATATTTTGAAAAGGCCATAATCAAACTATATTTACTTATGTCATAATGCATTTAAAACTCAAACTCACAAATCACTCAAAATACACTCCTCTGCATTCACGGGTGAATGTGCAAAGAGCTCAGACGAGAGGCAAGCACCCTGTGGTGTGCCCTTGGAACCCTTCCTGCCTAGGTCTGGTTAGAATAAACCATTTCTTCCCCTTCCTCGCATGCCAGCAAGGAAACCAGGAACATTAAGGGATGCTGGTGGACACTCAAATCTCTTTCTGGTATTAGATGGGATGTGGCCAGCACATGCACTGAAACTCAGGATCTTGGAGACTCTCATAATAAAACATTAAGAAATGTCTTACTTGAGACCTCTGATGATTTACTAAAGCAAAGGCAGAATTCCATAAAGCCTTTTCTTCTGTCCCTGCCCTTCCTCAACACTTTTTCTTCAGTGCAGTGATTTAAAGATTGGCTTTTGCCACATTCATGGCAGCTGCCTGAACTGAGAAAGCTCCTTAGAGCCTGCACCTTCATTTTCCCTCTTAATATTAAAGCTTTGGAGAATTTAAAATGCATCTTCATCTCAGTTAAACCGAATTAAAAGTGACATCATGTATGAGACTGTATGAAAATGAAAGTCTTAAATTTTTTCTAACTACATAGGTGTGTATGTCTCTGCTGAAAGCAGCCCCAAAGCCTCCCTGAGGAATGGACTAGCTTGATATACAGGATGGCTTGCCAGGATGGCTGCCCTTGCAGCCAGAGCTCAGTCCCCAGACTCCTGAAAACTGCCTGAGCCTGGCCACATCCTGCCAGAAACTGGACAGATCATCACTTGGCTCTGGAGATCACCCATGTATCAGTTCTAAACTGCCTTGTTCTGCTGCGTATTGTGTACTTCTTTACCTGGAAAAGCTATCTGTATGTTGATATAATTGTGTGCACACCACTTAGTTTGCACTGCTGTGCCTGAATCAGCCTCACTGAAGCAGGATAGCTGCCTTTCATGTGGAGAAGCCATTATTATTACATTTTTGAAGCAGAAAAAGCAGCTGCTAAACATGCATACCAGTTAGATGAGAGAAATGAAGTATTACCTTCATTGCTAAAGAAGCTTATCAAAATTCTGCTCCTTGCTGTATGCATCTTCTGCCACGGAGCATTTATCTTGGTATTTACTCTTCTCTGCAGACATTAATATGTGGCTGTGCTGTTCATGTCATTTTTAGGGATTTCTGAGCCCTCAGAAGCTCTGTTTATTCCCCCTCTTTTGGCAGTTAGTGTCTTTCCTTTTAGCTATGTTGTTCTAACTTCAAGCGAGCTGAACTGCAATTGTAATGGACTTACACAGAAATCTGCTAAGATGTTGGATAATCTTCTCTAACCTGGCATTAGAAACTGAAAATAAGGCTGCAGATATGCTTGGTACTGCGCATTAACCCTCGACATCTCCTCCAGGACCTCCTAGCACACATCGCTCTCAGCTGCTGGCGCCAAGAAGTTAAAAGGTCTGCATGTATGTTGTAATCAATTCAGAAGTCAGGTAACACTGAACAAATGGGAACAGGCTTCTGGCTCAGCATGAATGAACTCAAACTTAGTTTAGCTATAGAAGTCAGACTGACTGATGGTACACACTAAATAAACAATTCCTCAACTCGTTCTTAAACACAGAAAAGCTGAACACATGAATTTAAAAGAAAAAATGAAAGAAAGAAAAGAGAAGCACAAGCCCATAAACCAAATAAAGAAATTCTATCTCTCTTCACAGGTTCTGCAAATTTTCCCTGCACCACTGTAATTATGTACAGTGCAGACGAACAACTCTTCCCTGCCTGACAAGAGCTAAGTCTAAAACAAAAATTATCATAACACAATTATCAGAATGGAAGTACAAAGAGATTAAAAATCAGAAACCCCAAATTCTTACCTTGGGCAGGATCAGGTGGGCCAAACTCCAAAGAATATCGCAGAATGAAGTTGTTATTCCACACATACAGCTGGTTGTCTCTGGGGTTGTAATCCACTGCGGCGATGTACTGGTACTGGTTGGGGAAAGGAATGTCCACATGCTCGCCTCTGCTTAACCGGGTGTTGTAGATGTAATCGATGGCATTCTTGCCGGTCTCACTCTCATTGTCCTGATACACTGACCGCACTACGTACAGGACACCACATATCATGAAAGCATTGGATGCTCCCCGCTTGTCATACGTTGTTTCCCAGGTGGCTTCAAAACGCAGGGTGTAGGGATTCAGCTGGCTAATTACTATCATCCCATTGTTTTGCTCCGTAGCATAAATTACCCATAAGCCATTTTCATCAACTGCCAAGTCAATGTCAGTCTTTCCCCCCCATCGGTATGGAGAGGTGTCATGGTAATTAGCATAATTGATTATGGCCTCTCCACTCTTAATTCTAGTCCTCAAATCAAATTTTACTATGTTCCTAGTTCTTTCCTTGTTAAAAAAGACAGCGCCATCATACACTACAAATCCAGTGCCATCCACTCTATTTGGCAGTTTGTATGTCGTCTGCTGGCGTCCATTTTGGAAGTCCTCTAAAGAAGCATATTCTATCAACGTATCGGTGCGATATGGAGTCCATGGCATGAAGTATATTTTATCTGCAGCCTGGAGAGGATCTTTGCACCAAGCACCTGCTTTTTGTTCAGCTTCATATAAATACGGTGAGTCCACAATTGCTTTCAACGTCCCCGGGCAAACAAAAACTAACAGTCACAGAAAGAAGTAAGACAAGAATTACGTCAAATTAAGACTTTCTCATAGTAAATGGAAAAAAAATAAGGAAAAAAAAAAGGTAGGTAAATCATAATGACTGTGTCAGGAAGAAAAAAAATTGATTTAATTGGCACTAGATTATACCTTATGTTATAATTAATGCAAGTATCACCCTTTATCATCCACTTTTCTTAAAGTTACCATGTTCTTGCTGTACCAGTATGGAAAGTGGATGGGAACTGTTTTCACTAGTACAGACCAAGGCTCAATGGCATACACAGACAGCTGAAAATGTAGAGCTACTCCTGCATTTTCATCTTAGACTTTTAGTGAGTACACATTAACGTTCCAGAGCTTTTAACTGGTGTGCAGCAGTGCGCTAGGTCATTTCAGTCCAAAAAAAAAAATCACATAAACTTGTTTAGAACTTTAAGAAGTGGTGAGGCTGAAAAAGGAGGTGCCTCGATTAAAAATAAAGGAACAAAACAAATCATCAGGTATATAGAGAAAGCAATTAGGAGCAGAGAAAACAAAACACAACCAAAGCAATGAATGAAACAGACCAGGAAACCCTGTAACCATGGCATGCTATGGAGAGGGTTCTGGAAGCCAGGCAAGATGACACTTGATTAACAAGAATTTACCCAAGGGTGAGAGAAAGAGAGGGAAAAAGAGACAAAGAGAAAGGGAGAGAAAAAAAGCAAGGGAGTCTTCCCTCCAGCCCAAGTATTTCAGACACTATACCCCGCCACCTACTTCAAGCAGCCAAGTCACTTTATTGCAAACAGTCGACTTCTTTATGAGGTGTACTTATGAGATCCTGCTGATTATCATAATATAAGAGTGTTGTGGGAAGGGGAAGGGAAGAGGTTAACATCCATAAGGCACATAACAAGGAGCTGGGGTTTGGACTGTATACGTTATTTACCTTTTTGCTCCACTTCTATTTTAAGCATCGGAAGAAAAATAAAAAAGTGCAAGGAAAAAAGAAAGAAGATTAACATAAATTGACTATTAATCTAAAGATTAAATTAGTAACAGACGCTAAATATAGGGAGAATAAGAACTGCACTATATTGGATAAAGAGAAACAGACAACAGGAAAACCTAGCAGGAGAGAGATTCTACGGTTACACAAGCGAACATGGATCAATCATTCTAGTAGATTAAGGAGGCAATACAGATATGTTGGCATGTAGTTTCACTTAGTGAACCTAAATAAATAATAAATGACTTTACTAATGCATGCTATATATATTCTTCTTCTTTTCAAAGTATAATGCTATCAAGTTTGTTTTTAAGTGCCACACTGATATATTATTATCATATATGTGCGAGTGCACATATACATATTATATTGATTAATTATAAGTGCAAAATGCAGCATATTATTTATATAGAATTGGATGTGTGCTTATTAAACCTTTTCCCATCTTTGCCCCAGACACCCCTCTGCTTCTCTTTCTTGTAAAGAAATCTGCTTGCATCCTTTGGCTCTCCTTGGGTTTTATTTTATTTGCTTTCCTGAATGTTAATCTTGAGAACTTTTGCCACTTCTTAGTCTATAACTGTAAAATCACACTAGAAGAAATAAGCAAAAACATCTAGAAAAAAGAAGCAAAAGCACAGTAAGCAAGAGGAAAAGAGAAGAGAAAATTAACATTTAGCTCATTCAGATACTCTCCAGCATCACCGATTAAGCTCGAAACAGCAAGCTAGTATGCAAGGACAGTCATACTAAATGTGTAAACAAATATGCATCCCAGCACACGGTATAAGGAAAACACAAAACAAACCCGATAAACATAGTTATATTACTATAGCAATTTTTCCCAAAGGAAGTTTTAAGGAACATGTTACACAAAATCATATAGCTGAAGTCCAGCTAGCAAATAGCTTTCCAATAATTATTTGCAATAAAATCTATTTCAGATACTCAATAGACTTTGAAGTAGGCTCCCTTAGTTTTATAAAATGACCTGGAAAATGACAGATGTACCAATCTGTGTAACAGTAGTTGCTGATACCAAGGAAGTGTATCAAAACTATGTGCACAGCTATTACATTTTCAGTATTATCCTGAAGAATGTATGTTTCATACAAAGTTTTGGATTTTCAGTTTCATTTAACAAAATTACATATGATTATTTTGAGAGAATGGTATTGGCTGAGCTGATCTAGTGTTTCTTCAGGGAACAATTCCAAAACTTTATGAGGGACTGGGAGGGGGTTAGTATTCTCAAAATGAGCAGTAGTTTTCCTAGCCTCTGTTCATTTATATGTCTTTAGGTAAAATACTTTTTCTTCTGCAATTTGTAATTCTTGAGTTATCCAAGTAAACAGAAGATGTAGTCTGAGGTGAATTCATGGGTTTCACAACCAGTGTTAATGACTTTGAGAAGATTCTGTTTGTGAACTTTTATGTATGAGTTTATTCCTCGCCAAAGCACAATATTGATATTGTACCTGCTTAGAATTAGTAATAGGAGAGGGGGAAGAAGATAGGGATACAAAAATCATTACTGGCATGTCTGCTCTGCGTGCTTTGGTGTACAGCTGTACATTTTTCAGGGACAGATGGGCTTATTGAAATAAACAAATGCTGCAAAGTCCAATCAATACAGACAGAGAGAGAATAAAACACTTTAAAACGTTTTCTATTGAATTCTTGAGATCAAAAAAGGCTTAAAATAAAAATGCACAGATGTACAAAATGGTACTTTTGATGTCCTTCTTTATAAAACGGCTGACTTCTGTTACTCAGTCAAAGTGTCAACATACATTGTGCAGCATAATTGACATAAATGTCAAGTATGGTGGTCTCAATTTCTTAGTAATTTAATCAATAACACCCTTATTTTAGGACAAAGCAATGCCTATCAAATTTGTTAAGGATTTTTGTTTTGTTGGACATCCAATAGAGTATCATTGAGATAGCTAGGGTTTTTGTCTACACTTTGAGATGCAAGAAAGGAAGTTTTTAATTAAGTACTTTCTTATGAGGATGACAAATGCAGAACCCAGAGAAAGCTCAATCAGTTTGTATTATCAGCAAAGCAACTATGTATTTCTGGAGCCCAGCAACACACAAAGGAGCTCATAAACTGCATTTTGTACAAGGGTGACACCAACTCCAGTATGTAAGAACTCCCAACTTTCACCACAAAACCTGGTATGATTGCTATTTGTAATCTCTCATTGACTGAAATGTACCACAGTGAGACACGGTAAAATTTGCAGTCGTGCAGTAACTGAAGGTTAAGTTCAGAAATAGTAAGAACCATCACTGAACTTTTGTTAGAAATGGTGTGATCACTAAAATCCTTCCTTCCTAGGCCCACAAAAGCCTATCCCACCTTCCTAACAAGTCTGTTATGCTGGGACAGCTGCTATTTGCAAACCTAATAATTTCAGTCTCTCCGTATGCTTAGATATGGAGCCCTGGAACAAGTAAGGGAGAAAAATATCAGAGTTGGTAACTGGAATTTATCAGGCATCAGAAAAAAGTGACTTGGAAAAATACCGGAATAGGCTTTGTGGGACAGGGAAGAAAGATGGTCAACAATCAAAACGGCTACTGAAGCACAATGTTGTTTGAAATCAAACTTCCAAACTGATTATAGCAACTGGGAACCTTTTTGATGACTTCTAGAAATGATGAGTGATGCCTCTTACAATTCTGGAATTTGGTGTAATGTCATCGCTGTACATGTTGCAGTTGACAAACTCAAAAACTTAAAGAGACTTTGAAAGACAAGAAGCATTCCAGAATCCTGAATTATGACAGACACAGAATTACATAATTCAAAGACTAGGCCAATGCAATTGACAGTAAACAAAAATAAACATTCAAAAAGTAGAATATCTACACGTTAGAACACAGGGTAGGCCGCGTTGTGGCACTATACTTCAGAAAACTGGAAAAGAAAAGGTTCCTGTAGATAGCAATACCCAATCGGTAGAACATATCCACACTTCTCTTCCTAAAACAGCATAAAAAATCATGTTTGAATATTATTTGCATTACATTTTTTCCTACAAGCTAGCCTACTGGAACTGGAAACGTAACATCTTGTCATGTGACTGACCTCATGGTTTGGAATCAGATGCACTGCCCTCTTTCTGAGAATTTGGGAATGAAAATAATGCTAAAGCGAAAGTGATCTTTGTGGAACAAAACTTTGGTTAGATTGGGGTAAGACATCACTCCTCAAAAGTGGCACAAGAAGAACAGTTAAAACAAGCCACCAATACTACACACAGGAGGAATGGTACTAGGGATCACTGTATGCAGTAGGCTTCCAATCCTACAAATGGTTCAGGAAAAAAAATCAGCAAGCAACCATTTCACAATGACACAGCAGAAATGAAGAAAAAAGAGATGATCTGTGTTTGGCCTTTAACAACAGTGAAGGTTCAGTGTGGTGAAGCAGTATAAAGTAGCGTTTTGGTTTAAGAAGTCTAAATTTTAAAATCATGCAGGAAACAGTATGGACAGTTTTGACATAGCTTTGCTTATGTCAGAACTCATTTCCATCTTTTTTGGGTATGTACTGTCACCACAGTGTTTTTGCATCTCAGAGTTGGCCTGTTTCCTGTACCAACAGAAAATGTGACTTTGGTTAAGGATTACTGCAGATCAAGAAATTCACACTTAATAGTAACTTCAGGGAATGATCAGTGCACTGCTCAAATTCCACTGCAAACACATCTATTTCTCTGTTGAATTACAGGACGAGGGAGAAGTCACTGCAAAGAATGACCTTACAAGAAAGCAAATCCAGTTAAAAGTGTTGAATCTGCAGAACTCTTATAAATATGCATGCATGTCAATGAAAAAAAGCATTAATTATTGCAAGGAAATAAGAAGTATGTCTAAAGCTACTGATTTTTGGCAATAGAATATTGTACAAAACTTCAAATTTCTCTATCTCAATATGATTTCACTATTTGTTTTCAGTGAAAAATTCTATTTTGGCAGCTGATTCAAGGCACAACTTATATTTTCACTTTATATTAAAAGTAAACAATTCTTTCTCACTCTTTTCCCCATTGCTTTTAAGAACCAAGTTTAAGTAACTTATTAATTACCCACTCTGAATTCACATTTACTTATATGTGCTCCTGAAGCACAAAGTCATCTTAACGTGTCCCCAACCAGGTCATTTGCCTCCCAGTGTCAGTGTTGGGTTTTGCTGTGCACCCAAATTCACCAGAACAGCAGGTAGCCTTTCAAGTAGATCATGATTAAAATTGAAGTCAATTCCTGCTTTAGAAGTCTGTGAGCCAAGCCAATTTGTCAGCAACTGGTAGCGGGCAAAAGTACAAGTTTCTATCTGGCCTATTGAATAGCTAATTTGAGTTTGTTTTCTGGAAAAACAGTAGCCTTAAAAGCCAAACACTTAAGAACACAGACAGACACTTGGCCAGCATCACACCATGGCTTCCTTCCACACTTCGTGAAGCTAATTGGAGGCCCTAGTCTGCAAGTGCTCTGCATGCATAATGGGTCTGTAGGCCATAAACATATGCTTCTTTTCCATGTAACAGCACTCCAGCTTTAATTGTGAGGGCCAGAGGAAGTGAGCAAGAATAAAAAGATTATACTTACTGTAAGGAACACATTCATACTGAACTTCTAGATATTTGTATGTTCCAGGACAAGGATCAGGAAATACATCTGATCCAGTAACTACTATACACTGTGTTCGGTTGTTGCATCTGTAATGGGAAAAGCAAGCAAACTAGTTAATTTAAAATTACATCTAACTTGCAAGTTCATATTAAGGTACTGTATGTAGTGCTAGCTCTCTTCACACTTGGGTAGTCTAATCCATAAGACAACAGAGTCAACTAATATTAGATCAGTCAAAATCCATAAATAAGGCTTAAAGACAGTATTTCATTTCAGGCTTTATATTTTTAAATTCGGAGATGAATGTTATCTCAAATGTCACTTGTTGAAACTGATAAAGATAGCTGTCCCCAATATAAACTGATTCGATACTACTAGTCAATAGAATCAGAACAAAATGCAAAGATACTAGGAAATGAAAAAATGTGTAATTTTGAACAACATACAATAACACAAATGAGCAATCCTTCCCATCTTTAGAGATACATATTCTCCTGAATGGTTTAACATCACAAGGAAATTATTTTGGTTGGAATAATTATTGTAGTCAAACAGTATGAGCATTTCCACTTTAATTATTTTAGGAGGAGCAATTGGTGGACTCTAAGCTTCCTCTGTTAGGTTACATGAAGAGGTAAAGAATGACCGAGGAAACAGAAAAAAACAGTTAAAAAGAACAACTGCAAGAAAATTAATGAAAATGTATTTTAGAGGAGACTGGATAAGAAACATATATATGACTCGCCTAACAATGAAAGTCAATACATACTGATAATAACTATAATGCCTCGAACCATCAGGGTCTACTGTTTTTTGAAGTTTGGTTGTTTGTTTTATTTAATAAGAAATTTTAGAGTAGCATTCCTTTTTACAGGGGAAGACAAAACTTGGAAGTTAAAAGTGGAAAAATAACCACCTAACCCTGGAGAGATGGTCAAAATGTAATACAGAAAAAATTGTCAGAAGGAAGTAGATGAAAAAAAGAAAAACGAGAAGGTCATGGAGTTTGGTGACTAAAAGAGAGAGCTTGGCTCATCTTCTCAGGGGTTAGTTTTGTTTGTCAGCAAACTGAATAACAGAAGTCTGAATTTAAGTAATAGTCTAGCCTTTGACTTCAGCTGTACATCAACTTCTCTATTGCCCCGCTACTTCCCACACTCCCTGAATACCACATCCCAAGCTAAAATAATCTATCTTGTATCAACAGCTTTCAACAGCTGTACATTGCCAATAGGTATACGAATAATTCATGCTACCTCATAAAAGGTAGAGCAAGCACATTTGAAGAACTCTGATATAAATCACTTTCCTTTCTATATATGAATTGAGCCAGCACAGAGCTGGTCAGGACATGTTGTGCCTCTTGCTGAGCAAACTCGGGAACAACGACTCTTCTGACTTAATCAGTTAATTCTTCTCATTTGTTTGGGTTGTTTTTTTGTTTTGTTTTGGTTTTTTTTTTTTTTCTTGTTTTGTTTTGCTTCTTTTGGGTTTGGGTTTTTTTTCCTACTAATTTCCAGCCTCATGGGGCTTGTTAACTGTGGAACTACTTGGAAATAGCCAGGAATTTCTGTATATACACACAACCACGGATACAGATAGATGGTGGAATGCAACCTGTCACCTCTGTGCTGCTTGAAGCAGTGACTTTCTGGAAAGCACAGGAGATAGGTCCCCTGTACAGCTATCGCACAACTAATGCTACACTACTCCCAGTAGCACTATGACTCAGTGCAACCGCCTGCCCAGTATATTTGAGAGTCTGAAATGAGTATGACACATCCAATAGCTTTCAGACCCATGCTGGAGTGATGAAATGTGCATCCAACTTGCAGAGAAAATCACTGCTCTGAATCTGTAATACTGAAAATGTACAATACAGCCACTTTTTATATTCACACAAAGGTCAAAGTGCTGCTCTCATGTGTCGTGTAGGAGGAGGCTGTAAAAGCAGGAGAATGCAATATGGCCCAAGCCTCATAGGCCAGTCTGTCCTAACTGTGGGGGGGTTTTATGCCCCACATCTCAGGCCAGACTAACTAGTACGAGAAAATTTCTAATGCAAGATTTTGTAATTAATTTATTATCTTTTTTTCTGTTTCCTTAGTGCAAACCTTAAGCTGAAATCAAAATAATTCCCATAAAAAGACTGCACAGTGCATCATTCAGCATAGTAGCTTCCACAGCTTGGAGCTCTATGAAAATTTCATTTTTCACTTGACTGAGCGGCAATTAAGAGAGAAATATTGATTTGTTACAAAATAAAATGGATACATATTGGGAGAAATTGCTTGAGAATGAAACTGATGAAGGTCATATTTAGCTGTGGGAAAAAAGTTCTATTATAGGTATTTGTAAATTTTATTAAAAAGATGGGACTCTTGTTTTCTTATAAAAAGCTGTTTTCTTCTTTTTCATTTTCCTCTAGTGAAAGACTCATAATGTTGCCATCAGTAAGGAAATTGAGAACTTTATGCTAGCTTGCATCAAAAGGATGCCTAATAATAATAATTCAGAACAAAATGCAGTATATTTTTCTTTGTACCTTGCTAGTGTCAAACTTCAGACATTAAGTGGTGTTTACAGGAAGCTGCTGACCTTCTAAAAAATTCTGACTATCTCTTCAAGCAAGATTTCACCTGCTGTGTATATGGTCACCTTTTGCTTACCTCTGGCCAAAATGAAGGACACCCTGATTCCAAAACAATAAGCTGTGCCCAATTCTGCAGTACACAGCAATGCTAAAAAGCACACCATCACCTTACAGAAGTGCAATTACTTGGAAAACTAAATGAATTGAAGGATTTGTGCTTTAAATTGCAGGGGGTTTACATTCAAATCACTTATTTTGCTGCATTGCTGGTTGCATTTTATAAAACCTGAGTAATTATAAGGTTCTGATTTTCATGTACTTCTAAGATTTTAAATTAAAGACACCTGATTAAGACATTCACATTTTTAGAAGTCAACATTAAGGTACTATTTGTTACTTAGTTAGCCTGGCCATATTGCAATTCTAGTGAAACCTTCAAATAAAAACAACAGCAACTACAGCAGCTGTCAACCCCAATTCATGGGTGACAGAGATGTAGAGTAAAAGGACTTCGCAGAGGTAGCTCTGAGACAAGTAATTCAGGGAATTTACACTCCTGCAATTTATTCTCTGGATAAATGAAAGTCTTCTGTCTGCTGCATTCTTTTTTCCCCTGTAGAATCAGGGACAGTAACTTCTGTATCAGTTATTGGCCTACAGTTCTGCTGCTGCCTGAAAAACCATTCTATGAACTGATAAAGATTTCAGTTGAGTTTCTTTAAGACAAGAAGCTCTGAATTCTGTGGTATATTGGACAAAAGACTCCACCCTCCATAACATAGCACTATATAGCATATTATTCTAAATGGCTACAGATTAGGAGAGCTCTAGAAGTAGCTGAAAATCAAG
>JBCJKH010027557.1:0-20174 GCA_039877255.1 Loriculus beryllinus | reverse complement strand
TTTAGCTCCAATCTCTCTGCCATGGGCAGGGATGCCTCACACTAGACCATGCTGTGTCCAAAATCATTTCACATTGGGAATTTCAGAGCTTTTAGGAATTCCCAAACAGTGATAAGATTGGAAAAGCACTCTTGGGTCTGTTGGGCTTTTCTTTTCAAAAGAAAAGCTTGGATAAATCTTTCCTTTCCTCTTTTCATATGTCCTGACAGTGCTGACTGAATACATCTGCTAAGAGCATTTGGGGTTGGGGAGAGCCAGCAGTCAGATCAGAAACCGGGCTCTTTGGACTATACTCCATCTATATCAGAAGCAGGGCCAAAAAAGTGAGTGTATTTCTTATCACACCATTGAAGAACTTTATCTTTCAGAAGGAAAATATATAGATAGAGCAACATTTAAGCCTTTTTTGGGGGCATACTACAGCTCCAGAGGACTTTAGTTCCTGGAGTCCAGACTCTGCTGCAGCTTAAATCCCCAATTATAGTAACAGGTACTTGCAATACAGGTTATTTTGATGGACATAATACCCAAACCTAAGCTTTCTACCATCTGTTCGTCCCTAAAATTTGAAAGCAAAGAGAACATATTTCACCACTACGTCAGTGAAAAAGTAAGATAAATGCTATTTAAATGCATGTACAGCATATGTTCTTTCTTCTATGCCTCGTTCATCTGTAAGGCTTTACTCATATCTCTGGAGACACAAACCAGTGGGGAATACAGGAAAAAAAACCCAACCTTCTCCTATAATCAAACCCCTCCATAGAAACAAGTTTCCTGAGTACAGGTAGGTTCATTGGAAGTGAGTATTCAAACTGCAGATGAGAGTGAACTGAACACATTACATTATTTATTGCCCTCCCCAGTTATCTTGCCAAGTAGTTTTCACGACATGACACAGGAGGAACTTGGGGGTTTTAGGAATCACGAGAGCATCAACGTGCTGGGGTGGAAGGGTTTGTGTTATCCATTCAAACGGACAGTGCAGGATGTGATTTTCCAGCAGATCCCTCAGCACATCCACCACTTCGTATAGTTGCTAAGTAGAAGGAAAATAGACATCACAAGTGTTACTACAGAGCTATTGAGCCTTTCATCACTGGTGATTTACTGATGTCCCGTGGCACTGCCAGCTCAGGATATGAGACACAAAGCAGGACTTTGCAGTGATAATCTGGGACATGACTGTCCTCATCAGAGTTCTGTTTGCAGAAAGGATCACATGCCTGGTATGCATGAGGCTTTGATGGGTATCTGACATGTGCTCAGCATGTACTTGAACGGCAAATCTTGCTATCGCAGAGCAGCTATGGCACAAGGTCACAGTAGGACGTGACCATCTCTATCATCTGGGCACCTAATGCAGCAGGTGAGTCTGATCCCATATCTGCAGGGAGCTCTGGAAGAAGCACAACTGCTGTTAGCAGGGAACATGAGAGGAGGAGACCCTGTGCAATGTGTTTAATAGGTTTGTCTTTGAGAAACTTCTCTTTAGGCTATATAGCTGTGGGTTGGCTGAAGCATTAGTATCTCAAATCGCTTGTCACACTTTTGAAACAGTGGGTTGATAAGATGAAGGAATTTTGTTAGTGCCTCTGTTGGGATTCAAGAGTCTTTGCATTCTACCCATTCTTTCCTAAAATATACAGGCTCATAATCTATATGCAATGACTTTGCCAGGAGTTTCAGAAGCAAGCCACCTCCTGGCTACACACAGGCATTTTTGCACATTATTTGGAGATGCTTCAGCAAATCTTCTTTGGCTCCTTAAGGAATGCTTTGCTTTCAGTTCCTGGTGCTTTCTCACTTCCCAGGCAGCTGATTGTGTCTGAGACACGACCACATCTAAAGTGCGGTTACTGTAGGGTCAGCCTCACAGGTTGCACTCGGGAAGGGTCTTGGACCTCCAGCCTGGATCCTGATCGAGGTGTTCCTGTTAGCCCAGTGGGATGTTGGGTCTCTTTCAGCTGTTGGCTTGAATTGACAAAGATCTGCTTAAGTGCACCAGATGAGCATTCTGCTAGTTCTAAGAGTGGAAGGAAGAGAACAGAGGGCAGATAAGGGCTTGCAAGGAAGAACTTTGAAACAGAAGATTTCTTTTCCTTAAAAGAAACCTAACATGATTTTGTATTTCTAGCTCCACTTCCCATCTGTTCACCTTCCAAAGTGACATTTAAAGGAGCTGAGTTTACAATGCTAGAGGCATCAGCAGCACTGGATTGAGTGGATCAGATTCCAGACTGACTCTAAAGCTACTCAAACCTTGCCTAAAGCTCAGCTCTTATTAATTTGGTTTCCTACAACAGAGGTGCCTTGATCTCTGGAAATGCTGGCATCTGCCCTTTTCTTGTTTGCATCCCTTTCTGCTGAGAGCATTATCTGTCTTTTACAACATATGACTTGGCAGAACTGCCCAAACCCCCCTCATATGCCTGAAAGCACTATGGATGAGGCAGATGGTGATTCACAGTGTCTGGAGTTTAGGATCCACTGATCAACACCAAGTATGAATCTCAGGGTTCTTCTCTCCAGGACACACACAGGTATGGTCCAGCACAATACTTAGTTAATAACCAGAGAAAGGCTGACCTGGGGATGTGGCTGGAGTCCTTCATTCTCCAGGACTTTGGTGGGAAACAAGCACGTTCACCTGCTTTGTGGTTCAAGCAGGAAAGGCAGAGCTGCAGCTGATGTGGCAGAGGCACAGCTTTCTCAAACACTAAGAACTGCAAGCATTGACGCTAACATGCCTTTAGCAATACAGAAAGGTCCATCTCAGATTTAAACTAAGGGGTCACTAGGAATATATGCCCGAGGAAGATGGAATATTGTGAAAAATGTTAAAGTAACTGAAAAACATAAAAAGTGATAACAGGAGACATGCCTGGATAAACTGATGCTCAGGACAAGAAAGGGAGAAATAGCCATGTGAGAACACAGGCAAGAAGGGGAAGAACATCTTTGTACTTAACAAGCTTCAGGTCTGAGGAACAGCAAGTTCTTCTTCCTCAGTGACCCAGCCTCACACCAAAGGAAAGGATTTAGCCAACGTGTCAATGCTACCACTGCCATCTCTGTGTCCTTAGTAAAACAGGAGACTCATTCTGCACCTTCTTTGAAACGTATTTGTGACTACATGTACAGAGCTCTTTGTGGGAACCCAACCTCTGTGTGCGTGTGTGTATCCTAATCCTACAGTTGCCTCTACAAAGGTTTGGGTTTATTGCCTAATGACACAATTAAGGGGAAAAAAAAGGAAGCAGCCACCCACACTGCTTCTGTGTCTGTTCTGTCTCCCACAGTGGCAGGGCTCTGGCAACATTTATAGGTCTGTAATTTCCTGGAAGTTTATATAGCATGAAAGTAAAAGAAGTGATAAAATATGCAGTTTAATTGCAAAAACCCCATGTACTAATCTCACTAATGTGCTAGATTAAAACTGTAAATGTGTGAGGCTTCAAGGTGGTTACACAGATTTAAAGCAAATTTCCCTTCTAAGCATCTTTCTCCAAACTCTTATTTTATGGTACCCTGGCCCTTACAATTGACTTTTGTTTTATTTTTATGAATGATATTCCAAGTCTGATGATGGCACACGGAATTCTCTTACTCTGGGGATTCTTCCATCATTGCAGGATTTCTATTAACTGCTCTCTGGAATTCTTTGTCACACAAGGCTGCTTTAGTGGCTGCAAGCACTGGCTTGTGTTAATAGCTCAAGCTGGAGTTCACCCTTTGCATGGAGGGCTTGTACAAGGACTTATGTTGAAAGTCTGGTTTAAGGACCTGGTACTAACCGGGACACTTCTGCATTGCTCCTATGAGGTGCCGGTGACTCACATTATCTCCATTTCCCCATGTTTCCTGTCTCCTCCCCAGAAGTCTTTGGTACAGGGCACGCTCCTGTATTTGTATAATGCCTGCCACAGTGATCTTTAAACCCTGTTTCTTAGTGATAATTAATAATCTATAATCAACCAGTGTCCAATGGGGCTCAACTAAGAGAAGGGGCCATACAAATGATATCCAATCCCAGAAGATACTCCATATAAAGAACCCTGGGATTTTAGGGGACTGGCTGGTTACCTCAAACTTCATTTTTTCCTCCAATAATGTTTTAACAGCTACTTTGGCATGAAAAGGACTTTCTCTGAGCAGTTAGTGTGTATATATCTGCTGTTTAGTTTCCTTAAGAAGGAGCTGGTTGATCCTTCTGTTCATAGCAACCTCTTAGTAACTCCAATGCGATTGTTTGGGATGGACAGCAGACCTAGTACTGATCTCCAGGATCATGTCAGAATAAATCTGTTATTAAGATAACTGGGGCCCCCAAATAGCCACTGGCTAAAGGGCATGGGACAAGGGAACAGGCTAAGTGTCCCCTTGCCACTCACTCAGGCAAAGCCTTCATGTACCACACCATGGCATGGGTGAGCTCCCAGGGCACAGCCTGTCCTATCCATGGCCAGGAAGAAGCCTCTTGAGGAACACACACAACAGCTCTGGACCTAACGCTCATCACATGCGGCACAGATGGGGCTGGACAACAGCACTTGGATGCCTTATCCAGGAACGAGGACCATTTATTCTCAGACCCCACAGGCCCCTCCATTTGCAACACGTTTTGCGTATCCAAAGCTAGGACTGTTGGGAGAATCGACTTTGGGACCTGGAAGTTATCCACAGATGGCTCACATTCACTATATACCAGTTATATTTTAATACTAGGAAAGGAAAAGAATCTAAACATCATTTTGCAAATGTTAAGCTATTAAACTAGCAAATGATTTGAGACAAGAGTAAGCGTACAGGGTCAGCTTCTCTTTCAAACACTTCTAGGGTACCATTATTATTTGCATGCTTCATGCAAATACCACGGCCTTGAGGTTTTTCCTTGTGGCTTTGTTCATTCTCTCATTTCTGCAAGGAGGCAGCCGGAATAAATAGATGTTTTTCTCACCACTTTTTGCTTTCAGAAAGTTCACATATTGCATTTTTGACATTATGTAAATTAAAAATCACCATGGCATTACCTGAAATAAACTATTATATCACTCCTTTCACGCTGCTCTAGTTAACTTACTGTCAGCACTTCCACTACTAGCCCTTATTTCAAGGAGCTTCAGACTTAGTTGGTAGAAAGGTGGGGGATATTTCCTTTTAATGGAAACTCCTAATGAATTCCCAGCCTGGGGAAGAATTTGATTTCCTCCAGATTTGAGCAAAAACCCCTTGTCCATTTTATTGTTCAAACACAATGAGATCAACCCTCCACAAATCTGCAACATTAAGCAGAAGCTTTACGAAAGATCTCAGATGTTGAAAACTCAACTGGGGAGTTTCACTGGAACAGTTCATGGTGGAGGTTTAAATCCCAGAGCAGGGCACCCACTACAGTGGAAGAAGATCCATTTAACAACATTATATTTCCCATAGAATTAGACAAACAAAAGCTCTCATCAGTGGGACAGAGGGCCTCATGTTGGGAGTTCAGGTACCCCAGGAATTTGATGTGTTAGGATCAATGTTCACCTGTGTTTGTCTGCTTATAAACCTCAGGAGGTTGGACAAACTCATCACATGAGCCTGTATTTGGATTGCCTAAGCAGGGACTTTTGTCTAGGACTTCTTCTAGGTAGCAGAACCCTGAAGTTTGTTACTTGACCTATATATATATATATGTACACATGTATGCACAAGCATATATATACACAGAGATAGTTGTGCAATTATTTAGTACAAGTCCTCAATCATATAACAAAGCATGCCTCAGACTACCAATTTTGCATATCCTCTATGCACAATAATACAAAATCAGGGTACTGTTTAATTTGTCATTCTCATCAAAACCAGCATTTGGGTCAATAGGATGAGACAATAACTCTGGATACCTGCACAGGGCACATCCTTATTCCCAGGAATAACTGCTGAAGGTCCAAAGCAAAGAGTCCTTATACTCAGGTTTTCTCAAAGGCCAAGTCACACTGCAGGCAATATGGATATTATAGATAATTGAGCTGTGTAACAACTGAATCCTATTCTGTAGCCCTAGGTTGATATCCCAGTTCTGTGGGTAATCCACTTTCTAGTTATGATTTATACTGTGTCAGCCTTGCCAAATCAGTGCAAAAATCAGCTCAGCCCTGACGCTGGGGTACAAATACTGAGTACCTTGAGGAACACACATGTGTGTCACTGGTGTGCTCTGGAGCAAGCATTTGTGTCCCTGCCCCTACTTGCAGGCTGAACAATACCTACATCTTTTGGAAGATACCTGTTTTCAGAAACAGTTGTGCAGAAAGGAGAATAAATTTGGTGTCTGTGTCAAGTAGAACAAGGAGTAATGGACTTAAATTACAGCCAGGGAGATTCACACTAGACATTAATATAAACTTCCTAACAGCAAGGGTAGTTAAACACTGGAAAAGATGGCCCAGAGAGAGGATGTGAAATCCCACTCTGGGAGGTTTGAGCACAGATGAGATGAATGCCTGACAGGAGTGACAATTCTGATGTTCCTTTGGGGCAGGGGATTGTATCTTGATTTCCCTTCCAGCCTCACTTCCTACAGTGCTCTGGAAATCCTTTAGACATAAGAATACATATTTTGATGGCTTGCATCCCACCCTGTATTCCTGTGTGTAATCATTCAGGCTGAGACATTGTGCTCTGGCTGCCTCCATAGGATCCATGTGTAAATGCCATTAGCTCCTCAAATCCACCATCTCCCAGTGCAAACCCTCCTTTGGCAAACAGCACACGGGGCAGACTTTAAGGGGTTATTCTCAGGGGCATCTGCCAGGCAACAAGCTTCACAATGAGTGAGCACCAGGACTCAGAGGAAAGTGGTTTTAAATGGGTAAAGCCTTTAGCAGGTGAAACTGAGCCCCGTTCTGTTGGCTGTAGCCAAGGCCGCTGCCACGCTTGTCTCTAATGTGTCTGCCCCCCTGGCAGAGAAGGGATGAGAGACCAATTTGTGAGCCACGGGAAATTCCACAGGCAAAACGCAAAGAGCCAATTTCAGGCTTTGTTTAGAAATATTTGCTGTGCTTCCCCGCTGCTGCAAGACACCAAGAAGTGGGGGGGAAAAAAACCCAAACAGGAATTCACTCAGCCTCTTCAGTGCCACTCATTATTCCACCCCCAGGAAAGCGACAATCAAGCTGCAAAACTGGAGGAAGACACAAGGTGCAGAGGGAATGCTGACAGTCTTCATCAGTTGCTGCTTTGCTCTGCAGCTCTCTCCTCTTCCTCGCTCTGAAGTCTTCATGCCCTCTTTTGTCGCCTGTCCCATTTCACCTCCTGCATTATCACAGCCCAATCCTCTTCCCAACCACTGAGTTTATGCCTCACTCCCTATACCATTCTTACTCCTGGGTCCCTGAATGAGTTCTTACTACATCTTTAGCCTAACCAATGCAATATTAGGCAGTCAATGTGAATGCTCCAGCCCTGGCAGTGTTCAAGGCCAAGTTGGATGGAGTCTTGGGTGACATGGTTTAGTGTGTGGTGCTGGAACTGGATGATCTTAAGGTCCTTTCCAACCCTAACTACTCTATGGTTCTATAAAATATCCCTTTTTCCAGCCTCAGCTGATTGGGTACCTGCAGAGACAGTCTTGGCTTGTTGTAAAATCCCCCAAGGTAGATCCATGTGGTCACATATTGCCTGGCTGAAGACACACAGAAAGCAGCAAAAGCAAGTATCATGGAGAACCATATGTTTTCAGTTAATTTCTAGTGTGAAGCATCCCTGCCCATGGCAGGGGGTTGGAACTGGATGATCTCGAGGTCCTTTCCAACCAAAACCATTCTATGATTCTATGAATTTCAACTGGGGCAATTCTTTGGCTTGTGCATCTCTCCATGCCTTTGGTTCTGTAGCTCACATTTCAAACTAAAGAGAAAGCAATCTACATTTTCCTCTTCCACTATCAAGCACCCATCTTGACACACACAGACATTACAAGAGCCTCAGCGGCAGCAGCCCCTACCTCTTTGAGCTGCTTATATGCAGATTCATATTCAGAACACGGACTCAGTTTTCCATAGTCATCTTTTCTATCTTTTTAACCATCTACACCCATAATGCTGGCAAGTACATGGCCAGACAAAAGGGACTCGGGCTTTTTTTTATATGTATGTATGTATGTAGGCACATATAGATTCTTCAATTTTGGCTGTTTCCCCTTAATCATATCTTGAATTAATGCAGGGCTTGTTCATTCGGAGCTCTCATTACCCTCTTAATTAACTGTGCACAGATGGAAAAAGTCGGAATTGCTTCACTCGAGTTGTTCTGCTACTTTTAAAATGAGGTGGCAGATGGAGGACAAGGCAGAAAGGGCTCAGCTCAGAGGTAGAAGACAAGTTTTCAAGCTGTCACAGAAACGTCAACAAACGCTCCATCTGTTTATGAGGTGTACCAGGCAGAGGCAGCTTTCAGTGCCATCCGCAGACGTGAGTTCAAAGAACTCCCAACAATTAGCAGCAAAATGAAAGCTGCAGTTGCGGTTCGAGATCTACCAGCACATTGTCAGTTCCTATGGCTGACACTGGACTCAGCAGCCAGCGCATCACCTGTGGCAATGTTCTCAGACAGGATGAGCTCTCCTCAGGCCATGCGTGTTGGCTTGCTAAGAATACATCCCTAAATCTCTGCATACAAGCCTCAGAGAAAGAAGAGATGTTCCCAAAGGCCTTAAAGCAAGTATCTCTCTTGAGACTGATAAATAACACTCAACGGAGCAGCTCCAAGTTTCTTCCCTATGAGCAGGAGCCCACAGAAAAGAAAGGTCCTCAGCTGACACAGTCCTTGTGGAAAAAGTCTCCTCTGGTTACAACTTCCCAGATGTTTTCTATAAATGACTGCAGGATGCCTGGAATAAATCAGTGCTAGCCTTTGGGAAGTACAGGCAACCAAGTGTAACTGAAGCCACATACACAGTGAGATGCAGGTAAGAGAGAATAAGTTTCTACCTTCTAGTTTCCTAGAATAGCCCTTCTTGAGCTGCTCCAATGGGATATTAAACTGTTATCCTATTGGAAAGAACATGTACATGTTGATCTTAATGTGGGAAGGCACAGTGCACTGATAAGCATTTTAGAGAAGCAATAGTGTAATATAAACTAACCAAGTCAGGGCTATATGTAATACAGTGGCTTTGGATATTTAAATAACCTAGGAAGCCTACAAGGAACACATCTGTTCCCTAAAGCAGAAGCCAACTTCGGTGAGCAGTGTACATCTGTATCTAGGGTTTGGTGATTTATATATGGTCAGCAGGCATGACTATTTGAAACTGAATTATACTCATGTGATTTCCACATATAGAGAGATGCCGGGAAAAATACACACAAAAAAATCAGTTCTGCACAGCTTCTTGTGATATACTTGCTAATTCTTTTTCCAGTAACTTCAGTTCTTTCTGGGCAACACCATATGTTACAACAATACGAAGATCAGGGCCCCACATGTATACACTCTCATTTCAAAATTGAAACTATGGACATGAGTTTTACTCTGCTTCAGAAGTATCTGGATCTGCCTCAGGTCCAATACTTTTCATAGCATTTTCTTTTAATAATCAACAGTTTTCAGACACAATCTGGAAATTAATCCTCTGGCAAATGCTTAAAAATGACATTCCAGCACCAGCTGCAGTGAAAGGTTTTCCATTTCTCCTTCATATGCTACATATATTTTTATTCACATGAAAACCCAACCTCTTTTTCCTAGCCCATCTCTCACCCTCCATCACAGGTCCATACCATGAATTTTGTTTAGACCCAACTGGAAGCAAACATACATGAACCATGAAGTAGTGCATCCTCAGAATGGACAGTGAGTATTTACCTATCAGTTAGGAAAAGCACAAGACCAGGCTGCTTGGTCCTGTTCATAGCTGTCAGAATTTGCTCTGCAGTGTCTGCATTACATGTTGCCTGTGTGCACACATCTACATCAGTCAGACCTTTGGACCAGTCTGGAGGCAGCCTAAAGTAATTCCCTTTAAATTATTATAGCATGGACACTGGTCTTTTGCATCAACTCTTTGTTCTCCACAGGGACCACACTACTTGCACCAAGCATAGACACTGCCCCTGCTCTGCATTATTCAGACCCCTTAATGGGACCGACAGGATATTGTTTCTGAGTCTGCTCCTAAATGGAAAAGAACACTTGAAGTGTAAAGTGATGTAGGATAGATGGGATGCAGCTCTAGTTTGCTGTGAAGCTGGGCAGATGAGGGCCATCGTGTTGTACAGCCTGGAGTGCATATGTTTTACCTGGCTTTGCTTGGGGATGGAAAGAGTGGAGTTAAACCTATGTCTGAACTAAGCCATTACAGGGCTTTCAGTAGGGTGTGAAGATCAACACACACAGGGGGAAAACATCATCTCAGGTTTGCCTTCAGCGCTGTTCATACCCTGTGTGTTGAAGCCCCTAAACACTGTCAGCCCATCAAATGATGCTCAGGCTGCAGAGCTAATGGCTACTGGGAATATGAGTATACTGAACTGGGAAGTTTTGTCAAGAGCAGACCACCATAGGTGACACCAGGACAATGCAGCTGCCTGCAGTTCACCAGTGAGGAACCCAGAGATGTCCAAAACCCTGCCAGAAAAAGCATGTGAAAGCTATTCTCTTCAGCCTGCTGCCCAAGAAGCTTGAAAGAGACAAACCTCAGAGAGCTCTTCTGTAAGAACAAGAGAAAAAGGGAAAGAAATCAAGGAGAAAGCAGGATAACAGCAGAAGCTCATCTCTGTGCATGTTCTCAGCCTGACAGGAGACTACTCTTCACAGGGGCTTCTTATCAGATCCTCAGCTCCCTCAGGGTAGCAGAGCAGGGTAATTACACTCTGATAAGCACAGCTCTTGCTCATTTGCAGTTAGATACTGTGGTTCCTCATTTTCTGCTCTAAATATTGGGACAGCATCATCGGCCCCCAGCACCTGCAGTAATGTACATCTCCAAACTGGTTACAATTCAAAAGCATGACATTCGACTCTGGCACTGGGAAAAGTGCTTTAGGAGTGTTAGATTCTACACAGGGGATCAAGATGCCCATGTGTGGGAGAATCTGATGATATCAAATGTTTGTTGTGGTAAAATCAGGTAAATTAGGTAAAATTCTACAATTCAGGCATGGAAAAATCTGCTACAATATCCTTTGTGACCATGAAAATCCTGAAGCACCCACCATGGAAACACAACACTGGAAAGGGAAAGTTATGTTTATCTCTTGGGAGCTCTGCATTGAGGTGAGATTAATCAGTCCAGGATGCTTCATCCTGTGCTGCTCATATTTAGTAGCTTCCTATACACCTTACAAACTGCTCCACAAAAGTGAACCATACAATAACATGTGCTATAGACTCTGCTTCCATAAATAAAGGAATCTTATACATGAATCCTATACCAGACAGTTCTTCCTATTGGAGCACTTGCACACAGAGGTTGGGCCAAAGGACAGGATCTCCTCCTCAGACATCACTAGTCATCAAGTTCAGCAATTTCCCCCAAGGATGTTCTCTTCATAAGCCCTCCAAGAAGCTGATCCAGATAGAGCTGCTCGCAGACACACCAACCCTAAAGTCCTTCTGCAACCTGGCTGGGCTGGAGGTTACAGTGAGGAAGACTCCTGAGGCATTGCTGGGTTACGAGTTCATTTAGTGAGTGAGCAGAAAAAAGTTTCAGATTCAGAACATTCCCCCCACAGACACCCCTTCAGTCTTTTCCCTTTCCTAAAACAGGTTCTTGGCTCATCCCAATGCATAATAAGGGTGCTCACCAACCTTATTTAAGGCAATTTCCATTTCAGTCCCAATATCATCCTTAAACATGCTTTTTCCCCTTTATCTCTGGGATGGCCTGTTCTGTACAGCACCTTAAATAGAAAGTGCTATGCTAGCTAAATACTGCCTTTCAACTATTACAATAAATATCTGACAGGGAGGAAAATAAGAAAAGAGGCAGGCGGGGACTGATCTGCCTTGTCATATGCTAGCACTTGGCACTGAAAGCTTTGTCAGTCCATTAGCTGCTGTTAATTTCCTTGTTCTTCATGGCAAAGGTGGCCATAATTGGTGGAGCTGCTGGAAATATCACATGAATGGGGTGATTCACACTCAGAACTGTCACTGCAATAAAATCCCATTTAGAAAATGTCCCTTTCACCCAAGGAAAAAAAGCACCAGGCTTCAGAGCCTGCCCTCCCCCTGTTTTCTCTTGTAGGAAGGCACAACCCATCAGCATCAGACAGGAGCACAGACCTGTCCATCTGATAGCTGGTCATAATTTGCAAAGCACATCAAGTCTGATGGCCTATAATCAGCTCAGACACAACAGTTTCTATTTTGCTGTTTTTTAGTTGGATTTTCAGGCTGGACTTCAGCCAAGGAAACAGAGAAATATGAAATAAGCATCAAATTCTTGCCATTGCCAGTATCATGTGTGCGTGTGTGTGTGCTTGAGGAAGTGATAGATGTGAAAAGAAGTGAGCAGAGCTGACTTGGGGAGATGTAGCACACTAGAAGACAGCTCATTTCAGCAGTGCTCCTGCTTACAGAAGGAATTCTTTCCCAAAGCCTCTGCCTCCTGTGCTTGAGGGTTGTCTTCTCTGAGTTTCTGCCCAGAGTTTTGGCCCTAACAGCAAGGCTTTTACTAGTTTTGGTGTTAAAGTCCATACTAAATTAATGTTTGAATGGTTTAGTTTGAGTACAAAGCTCAGACTCCAGTAGGTACCAACTGGAGCATGAGGCACTCGCAGTACCCAAGTGGGGCATGTGGTACCTTCCACACTTACAACCCAGATTCTAATAAAAACCAAACCCAAAGTGGGATATGGATGTCCATCCCTTCTGGTCCAAACTGAACATGGTTGCTGGGCAGAAGTATGCAGCAGGTTGGTTGGCAGCTCACACAGCTCATTAATGTGCACATTATTAATATACTCGCAAGACCTATCACACATTAATGGATTTCCAATAATCAGGAAGAACAAGACACAGGGATCTCCAAATATTTTCCTTGAATTAAGTAGAAGCCTTCAACATACCAGAAGGATTAATCCCAAACCAAGCCTAGGGAAGCCCAGGTACATGCCCAGCCTAACAGAAGCACAATGCAGAACACATCAGCATATCAAAGTACGTTGCTGTGAGGTATGTGAACATGACTCTATTCCTTCTTAAAAGGATAACAGGAGGATTTGTGGTCAAGGATTTGGTGTTTCCCCTTCTGACTGGGCTGGTTAGGTAAAGGCTTGTGATGGAAAGGGCTGGATTTGGAGTGTTTTGCTGCTGTGCATCCCAAAATATTTACTCAGTGTCCACTGGAGCAGTGTGCAAAGCCATCAGCAATCGCTTTAATCTTCCTGAGCAGCCTGAGTGAGCAGTGAAATGAGAGACTTCAGCAAAGTCTTCAAATAGCTGGTGAGATTAATCTTGTCAAGTGTAAATACTCTTGACTCAGCAGTGGGTTGGGGTGGGGAATATGAGACTGATTTCCTTTTCTCACAGCCCCACGACTGCCAGTTTTCCCCAGTTATCACAGAAGAAAAGAAACACAGCATCTGGGTATGACAGGAAAACTTATAATGATAGGGAGAAACCTAACCTGCAAAGCTGTGATGTGAAGAGGCACAGCATGTTTGTTAGCTCTCTACTCAAGCAGACATTACTTCAGTAATGAAAAGCTTTCCTCATATACAGAGCATGCAAGGTAAGGTCTCCGAGTTCCCAAAGGTTTCTGTCTCCCTCGCATCAAGAGGGCTTTGGGGGGGATATAGGTGGAAAAATCAAGTTTTCTTCATTACAGCAGGAAATGTTTGAGAAGGAATGTCCTGCCCATGGCCCATATGAGTCCAACCAAGGATAATCCAATAACCTTGGGAAACATGCTCTGTATTTTAACCTTTTAATGAGACCTGTCTTGTTACAGCCTAGCCAGTCTCCCAAGTGCCTGGAACTCATCTCCAAACTAGGAGCAAAACCAATAGTAATTGGTGTTTTGTTATTAGTAATCAGTGCTATGTCCATAGAGATGACTAGCTTCAAAACTCAAAACAAACAGGTCAATTCAGCAAAGGATTTTAGCATAGAGAACCAGATCTCATTGGCTTCAACAGACCTGATACATGCAGTGTAAGTTAAGGATGTGCAGGAGAGTTTTGCCACACACTGATATTGTGATCATAGGGAGTATCATTTTACCCAAACAACTCTATGAACATGAAGCTCAGAGGCCTCCCTCCTCCCCTTGCAGATTAACAGGGCACAATAAATTAAGACAGTCTGAGTGACATCAAGGAATACAAAGCACTCTCAGCATTGCCTACACCAGACAAATAAGTACCTCAACATCTCTCATAAGCAATAGTCTCAATTGGAGCCTTAAGCACAGCCTTAACAGTGCCAACTATTGTGATAGCTGGAATGAGCCAAGGAAAGCAGGAATCTGGCTTGAAACCAAGCACAGGTTCTGAAGATTAAGATATTTTAGCTAATGAGGAGGTATAGCAGAGAAAACAAGAGAAATACACAGAAGCAGAAGAGAAAAAAGGCAATCTTCATAGAAATTCACAGCCAGGCAAACCACGGTAGAGCTATTGTGTTCTATTGTAAAGGGCCACAGCAGGACCAGACAGCAAAGGAAAAGCTGTTCTTTGTAGCACTGTTGATCTCCCTCTTTTCTGCCAAGGTGCCTGTGGCTGTAGCACTGTAGTCCATTTGTGCATCCTTTGCAAATCATTACGTCTCCATGATGACCCACGTCAAAGACGACGTTTCATACTAAGAATAATCCCATTCCTCTCCAGAGGAGAGCACATAATGGAACACAATTGGGACCCACATATCTGCATCTGTAGTGTTGCAGCTTTTAAGTTGTTCTGAAGTTTTTACCACTTTATTATACCCTCCTCCTTCACAAGAGGTAATTATCACCACAAGCAGTCTCATTGCAGTGCTGCTGATAGTCCCTACTACTTCTCAACAGTACACAAAAAACTGATTCCCCAAACACTTAGTAGTTGAACTATCCTTATGCAATAGTGTTGACTCACTCTGATAGTGTCCAAAGAGAGAACATAACCTCACCTCCCGGGTTTTTCACCCATTTAAAAAGTGAGTTGTTATTCAGGGCTATCGGAAACTACCAGATTAAGAGGAGGGTTACACTATAAAACAGGTAACAGCATAATCCCCTATTCCACTTATTCCCCTCCCCACCCTCAGCACAGTACCCAGTAATCCACAGCAGGCTTTTAAGCAGTTTGAGTTTTCCACTGCCTTTTACAATACTTCTGCCAGAGAAGACAAGCACGGCTTTAGAATGGAGCTAAGTAACAACATTATAGGGTAATTGAAGTTGGGAGGACTTCTGCAGGTCATCTGCTACAGCCCCTGCCTCAAAGCAAGGACAACTTCGAAGTTACTTTAGATAAGCTGATAATCGTGATTATTGAGGACCCCTGTGGTCTGCCTGCATAAAGAGGGCAGCATCTCTCGAAGCCAAAGACACACAGCTTCAAAAGAGCATCATTTATCGCATTTCCTAAAGGATTCTGTGTTAGACAACCCCTTCAGACCGGCAAGAGAGAGGGAGGACACAACACACAACAAAGGGAGGAAGAATGCCTCGGCCGAAGCAGGCAGAGTCAGATAGAGCCAAGACTTCAAACAACTCCTCCCACTTTGCCCCCATTAGAGCTCACATCCTTCGCTCCCAGCTCCATAAAAACACCAACAATCCATCAGAGAGATCCTTTCACTGACCAACAAGCTTTCCAGTCTAACAAAGTTATCGCTGTGTGTTACCTGGTTGTAGTTTTCCGGCTCCACCAGCTCAGGGCAGACTCAAACTAAACTGTCCGAAGAAAGGGCTACAGCTAACTGCACAGCTCCTCCCCGGAACCAGGAGGGCTTGGTACCTTCCCCTTTATGGGAAAGAGGCTAATCTAATTAGCACCTGAAAGCAGCAGCAATGAGGTCACTTGCTTCCTGTGTAAAGCTTAATTTTGTATCATTTCTTTTTACCTTTTCTAATTGAACGAATATTAATTAACTGGAGTTTAATGCAGAAGATGAAGACATTAAGCTCTCATTAACAAACACTGAATCCTGTTCATCCCCAAACACTTCACATCTGCAGCATTAAGTTATCAAAGGCAAAAAAACCCTGCTGTGATTTATGTCGTTTTCCTGTGGCAAAAGGGAGGCAATGAATCTGCTTTATCAGCTAATAGTTTGCAGGGTGACACATGGCTCCACATGCACTCAGGGATGGGAGGTACTGGCATGCAAAATCCATGTTTTGTTTTGCATGAAGTGACATCAGTAAATGATGTAGCAGTAAATGACATGTAAATAACATGTAGCACAAAGCTAGAGAGTCAACGTGAGCATTGCATGAAATTCATTGGAATGGGTACCAGGGAGATGAATACAGCCATGTTTCAGAACTGATATATGGACTGTGGCTATCAAAGGGAATAGACCTTGTTGGTGGACCTAAGAAAACCTCTGGGTCTTAGCCTCTGTTATTTGAATCTGAAGCTTTATTTGTTCACCATATGCAGTGATTAATGTAATGGAACTGCAAGCCCCTTAGTAGATCATCCCTTTGTTAAGCTATTTCTCCTCCTGCATGAGGTGGATAATGAAGGGCAGGAACTCTCTTCCCACTTGCAGAAGATTCCCACAGCTGCAGCTCATGGAGGGGTGATGGTCATTCCAGGCAGTTACTGAGTAGGACAGAGGAACGAGTTCAGGTTGTTAGCAGAGATTCCTGCAGCTCCTTCAGTAATCACCCTAGTTTCGCTGTGAAGGGAGATGTGTCAGATTCTTCTCTGGTTCAATTTACTTTAAGTATAAACACTGGGAGATGTCATTTTCCCTCAGAAATGGAGCATAACTGGAATGTACAAAAAGTGTCCCCAAAAAGTTGCTCAGTGAATTTAAAGTGTTTCTTTCTTGTCATGTCATTTATAATTTAATTAGTGGCAGGTTGTCAAGCAATAACTATAATCTATAGATTTATGCACGGAAGAAAAATCGCTACCTCATCCTTAAAGCAGCAGAACTTGCTTCCCCTGAGCCTCCTGCTGGTGAAGTTGCCATCTGCTGATAGTTCCCTGGAATGTCACTTGTTCCTTTAAGTATATTTATATCAATGAAACAGAACATCTTTGACACCTTTTTTTTATATATATTCTATGATTTATTTCAGCAAGTTTTACATTTCAATAGCTTTTTCATTTTTCCAATAGAAATCCTTTCTGTACGTGAGACCTGACTTTATATCTGAAAGTAAACGGTACACTAAAAGTGGCACCAATAATCAGCTATAAATTGTGAAAATAGCCTGAAGAAGTAAGTCTAAGAACCAAAACGAGAGATGACAGTGGAGACATTGAAAAGCTTAGGGAGAAAACCAACCCCGATGGCAAAGTCTGTTTCATATCAACAGGAATTCAATAAGCTGGAGGAAAGGCAAGGAAAAGGAATCTAGGAATCTGGTAGAAAACAAAGCATAGAAAGACCAGCCCCACTGCCCTGCAATCATCCCTCAGCTGAAGCAGAAAATTGAGCTGTTGGTAACAAATAGGGAAGTAGCACTTGCACAGTAACCTTCTGTGACACCCAGGAACCTGAGGATGCAGAATTCCTCTAGTGCGCTCCTTTGGAGAGGATGAAGCAGAGCAGTGATTTAACCAGACTCCAGATTTACTGCTGTATCTGGTGTCAAACCCAAAGAGCTGAGAAATGCAACCAGCAAAAACTCACAGAGAGAGCAATGAGGGTACAGCAGAGATGTGGAGCTGACTGATGGGACCGAAGCTGGCCAGATTCTGGGGCAGAATAAACAGCACCTTTTCCTTGATGTAAAAACAAGGAAAGCCAAAGGAATTTGAACCCCAGAATTACATTTAATTTGAACCCAACCTGGAATTTCCTTATGTGGAGTGTAACGGTTAAAATTGGTTGGAAATGGACTTCTCAAGGGTAACTCTCACTGCTAGGAGATTCTTCACTTGGACACAACACCACTCACACCACACCTCTTACTAAGAGTCCCTGCAGCATTCAGGCCTCTCTCATACCTGCAAGCTCCTTATGGCTGGAGCAGCTTTCACATAGAAAGAATAAAGATAAGTATTAAACTCAGAAAAAGTTATCCCTCCTTGTTCAAAATAAGCCATTCTGACCAACTGACAACATTCTGGCTGTGACAGTTCATTAAAAAGGAACTGAAAAATGACACCACAGGACCTTGTCTGCTCCTGAATGTATTTATTTTCCTCTAAAGGGAGTTTTCTATGGAACAATACCCACTGCCTGCCCAGCTCCCTCCTCTCTGCCTGTACTCTGTTGTGTGACATGACACAAAACAGTGGTTCTCCCCCACTCCTTGCAGTGATGCAGTCTGCTTGGTTTTAATGAAATATGAATAGCCTAAAAAGAGCATGTTAGCACTGGCAATATAATCCCTGCTCCTAGAAATCACATCAAAGTGACTGCGCACTTGGACTTGCCATGTCCTGTCTGGATGCAAACGCAGGCTGCTGCTTCCCGTGTTTCAAGATTTTACAGGACACCTCAAGGATGTTGTTACTGAACTGAAAGGCAGTGAGGAAAATAAAATAAAGATGATGTCTGCTGTAGTTTCACAAAGGGAAATGCACGATTCAAGGACTCGCTGAAGAGCAGCTTAGAAAAAGCCAGTTAAAATCCCATGGTTAAATGGACAATTTGCCACCTACAAAGCTACCTGCATGCTCTGGAATTCTGATGATGAGTGTGCATGCTTATGATTGATCTATGTTTGTAGTCTTCACAAGAAAGGAGATCCTCCATGAGCCAGTAGCAGGTAGACTTGTATTTCTGTAGGTGGAAGTATGGTGCACATAGCACAGCCAGCAGAAAAGCCACCAAACCCCTCAGGATTGGTGAGCAGGCTGGAAAGATGCAGTGAGTTTGCTGTGTGCAGCCAAAGGATGGGCAGAGCAGAATCCTTGACTTTCTCTATGGGATTAGGGAGTTTTGCTGGGTGCTAATCCCTGTTGCTCTCCCTGTTACTCCTACCCAACTTCCCTTTTCCTAGGGCAGCCCAAGGTAGCTTAGATAGCATGGCAGCGGGTGGACCTGCAAAGGGTGGCCAGTATTTCTGCAGGATGAAGGATATTTTTTCCCTTCTGGGAGATGGAAAACGGCTTTTTGGTTGGCAAAAGCAGGCCCAAAAGTTTGCTATGTGTGAACTGGTATTCATAGGCAAAAGGGGTGATAAACAGAGAAGAAAGCTGCTGCTGTGTGTGGTAGTGATCACCCACCACAAAGCCTGCAAATAGCTAAGCTAAAGCATATAGATACCTGTCAGATGTGTCTGGAGGAGAGCAGGGGATGAATACAAGGCAATGGTAACATACGAGTTGATGGATGTGAGCATATAACATGGTTTATGCTACACCGAAGAGAAAGAAGCAGAGATTTTTGTGGGGGGCATAGTCCTGGTGAAAGCTTTTTGGCTGGTTTTTTGTTTGTTTTAAGACAAATTCAACGCATGATTTTTTGAAACCAGAGTTTACAGAGCACCTCCCAGGCTTAGTTTTCAGCAGATGAAAAGCATTTCTGAAAATCAAACTTCAGTTCAAAACAAAGAGTAAAAACTTCTTTCATTTTCCCACAGCAAACCTTCTTTACCAGTGGGAGGGTGAGTTGTGCAAGGTTTTCAACCACCTCTGCCAATAAAATAAAATATATATAAAAAAAGGAATTAACAACACAGCTGTTGATCACTGCACCTTGAAGGTTTTCTTATCTCATTTTGGTTTTATGTTACAGCTCTTTTCCTCTAAATTTCATCTGTTTTTCCTGTCTAGGTTGTAAACTCTTCACAGCAGGGACTGTTTTCTTATAATGCATTTGTCCAGCACTTTCCATGTTGTGAATAATGTGATGTGAATAATATATGGTACTCCTCTCTTGAGCAAAAGATAAAAACTCAGAAGCAAACAGCAGATGATGACGGCTTTGTGACAGTGAAACACAAAGTCAAGACAAACCTCACTGCAGCATGAGGTCTCCATTGTGGCTCATGAAAGTAAACGCCAAATGGGTTTACTGTGACGTAGATGATCTCTAAATCATTTCAGGCTATGCAACTTCTACAC
>JBCJKH010027554.1:19385-41109 GCA_039877255.1 Loriculus beryllinus | reverse complement strand
CTGAGAGAGCTGGGACTGTTTAGCCTGGAGAAGAGAAGGCTGCGTGGTGATCTCATAGCAGCCTTCCAGTATCTGAAAGGGGGCCTATAGAGATGCTGGGGAGGGACTCTTTGTTAGGGACTGTAGTGACAGGACAAGGGGTAGCAGATTAAAATTTTTTAGTTTTAGATTAGATGTAAGGAAGAATTTCTTTACCATGAGGGTGATGAGGCACTGGAATGGGTTGCCCAGAGAAGTGGTAAATGCTCCATCCCTGGCAACGTTCAAGGGTAGGCTGGACAGAGCCTTGGGTGACATGATCTAGTGTGAGGTATCCCTGCCCATGGCAGGAAGGTTGAAAGTCGATGATCTTAAGGTCCTTTCCAACCCAAACCATTCTATGATTCTATGATTCTGTTATGTTTTGTGTTTTCATCACCTCTTTTGTTCAGTGCCCATACAAACTTGTTTTGATCAGTACAATATTTTTAAACTCTTCCAGTAAAATGTATTATGCTTGTATTAAACTGTTTGACTGACCTAATTTTTTACCTCTGCTATTTCACTTTTTAAACAAAATACTTGGAAGTAAGGGCTAATTCACAGACAAAATAGGTATATATTGCAACACAGAGATTGTATTTTTCTCCTCCCTCCTTTATATGACCCTAATTAGGTTATTAGAGTGGTATCTGTGAAATCCAAATTTAAATTCCTTGATTTGAAGCATGAATTTTGCCTTGGCTCTCCTTTTTCTCCAAGCATATTGTACAGCCATTGGAGTAGTCAGTATCAGTTTTTCTGCAAGGGGATTAGTTTCTTCTTGCCATAAAAAACTCCAATATATGGACTGGAATACAAGCATAATTTCTCAGAAACTGAAACCCAAACGATGAGATCAGAGGGTTATTCTTATATTATTTCTAAGACTGTAAAATTTCTATCTGCTATACTGTGTGTGTTTATATACACTACATGTAGAATTCAGTATGTTTCTGAGAAAGAATACAGAATGAAAGCAGCTGATGTCGCAAACACAGTTGACCTTTATGACTGCTAGCTGTTTGGGTTACTACGCTTTTGAGGTTGGACTGCATCTATGAAATAGAGATGTTTCAGGTAACTGATGGAAGAACTAAACTCATTTTCAAGTGTGTTTGTAGTATGTCTGGAATGAGTTAAACACGGATTCCTTCTGCAAGGTATATGACTCTTCAGAGGCATAGACAAGACCAGCATGGAAAAAAGGAGTGCCTGTGTACAGAGTCTGTCCCAAGTGTCAAGAACTCGTAGGATGCTCGGGCTAGTTAGTGGGAAAACAGACTCTTAAGGGCAGGGTTAGCATAAAATGGCACTGGAACTGAAATCAGACTTGATTTTGAAAAGAACTTCAAAATCCTGAAACAGGTTTTGATGGTCACCTTTAATCTCTGGTGATTTTTTTCTTGTAGCTGTAAATGTTAACACATTTTATGTTCATCACTTACATTATATGACAAACTCAAGTGATTTCCTTACTCATTTTCCTTTTGGCAAGATCAGGAGGGTTCAGTTTTTATTGGCTTTTAACCAGTATTGCAACATACCACTCTTCCATGTTATTTCACTAATTCAAAATTCACATTTGCTGTAAAAGAAAATTGAAATATATCTCCAGACTAAATTATCTTACCCAAATATTCAAACTTGTTTTGACTGTGCATTCCTCAAGAGTATGTTGGGTTTTTTTTACCTGAAATAGTGATTTGTTCCAAACCTGTGCTGTATAAAATGACGTTACAATCTTCATATCTGACAATCTGGATGTTCAGTCATTTGAAGATTGTTTTGCCTCAGATCAAAGCCATGATTGAACAGGTGAAATGTAGAATTGAAGTTGAAACAGCATTTTCAGTACATAAGAGTCATTCCACAGGTAGATTAATACATGAATAAGACTTTGCTTATGGATAACTTAGGATTGTTATACATACAGCACAGCTCACAAACTGCAGAAACAGGGAAATTGAGAACTGACATCTAATATATAGCTCCTCCTCCTTTACAAGAGTATACTTTTTCTCGTAAGGATTGCCATACTTATTAGCGTGACTCCATTTTTGGGTTTACATTCAAATACACATATCCTTGTATAAAATCATAGAATGGTTTGGGGTGGAAAGGACCTTGAACGTCCCGTCACTACATGCTCTTGGAAACTGTCTCTCTCCAGATTTCTTGTACACCCCAGTCAGGTACTGGAAGACAGTTATAAGATCTCCCTACAGCCTTCTCTTCTCCAGGCTGAACAAGCCCAACTCTCTCAGCCTGTCTTCATACGAGAGGTGCTCCAGCCCCCTGATCATCTTTGTTGCCATAGACGTATCTATGAAATATTTATATATAGCTATGCGTTCAATTATTTCTACCACACCTAATAGCTACTTTTAAGTGATTTGTTTTATTGCAACAGAGTAAAATGTTCATAAATGTAGCTAAAAGAGAGGGACAGAGTTAAAAATAGCAGTATCTGATCTTTAGTTTACTGCAGTTATAGTAATAATAAGATGCTTGCTTTTAGCAAGGGAGTGGAAAATAAAAAAGATTGTGCATACTCTGCCAGGATGCTATATTGCATTATGTGAATTAGGTATTATCAGAGAGAGTGTATTCTAATGACTCAAGTGGATGTTGGGAAATCTATTTCTTTCTCATCAAGAATGAAGTATCAATATCCAGAGTATTTCTACCCCTCTGAACATGGCAGACCTGTGTTTTCTTTGTTTTGGGTTTTTTTGAAGAGATAAACCTTTAGTGATGTGGAAAGGAAAACAGAATTTAACCACGTTCTAATTCCAATATTCTGCTTCTGTCCTGGTAGGCTCATGGTAGCCTGGGTACACAGAAACCTAATCAATTCTTTCAAACTTTTTTTTTTTGTAATATTAATTGTTATAAACACTCAGCAGCTCCTCTGTGGTATTTAATAGCTTGAGCTTTGCTGTGTAGTTTATGCCCAATTCTGGTTTATTTACATATGGAAGTATGGCTCGCGAACTGGGAAAGAAACACCCAGGATTCAGAGAGCAGGAGTTAGCAGAGAATATCTGGTACCCAAGAGAATGAAAGATCTTCAACAAACTTAAAGAATTATGCTATTTCAAACAGTGGCAAGAAAAAAAGTCAGCTTTTAAATTCAGTCAGATATTTAGGGAAACAGATGCTGAAATCTTGTACATGTTCTTACAAATCATATTCAAAGCTCATAAGAGGAATGCGTGTCTTGAAAAACATTTGATTGAAAAAACGGGATTTATAAAACAGGTAACGTGGAACAGTCACTAAATATCTTTTTCAAGAGAAGTGATTCTATTAATGAAGCATGCAGGAAATGTTGGCAATTCCATGAAACTGTCTCATTAGATAAACTTATTTCTTGAGAAGTAAAAATATATGATACTAGAAAACACTTTTAGATGTATAGTTTAATTTTAATGTTGCCCTGTGTGGAATCAGGCTTTGGACTCTATAATTCCTGTGGGTACCTTTCAACTCAAGCTATTTTGTGATTCTGAAAGCATTTCTGTATCTGACCTTAAGAATTTCCTAGTATAAATCCACCTTATGCTTTGGTTGCTGCTGTGCAGTACACAAGGTAACAGCAGAAAGAAGTTAAAACTGTTCCACCTTTACAATGTATTTACATTGCTAAAAGAAAAAGTCAACTTTTTCGTAGACTGCAAGAAATGTGTACTAATTTTTCAGGAATTCTGGGAGATCTGCTAGGACAGTTCCTCAGTTGAACTAGGGATTGTTTTTTACGTTACATTCACACACTGCATGGTTCTGGGTCTTTCAGGATGGATGTACTGGTCAAATTGTTGGGTTTTTTCCTCTGATGCAACAGTTCCAGTTCATTCAGATCTGTCAACAATCTGTTATTTGTGTATTTGTGAATGAGAATAAACCAGGAAGACAGATTCTGAGATTTCTTGAAGATGAAGAAATACTTTCCTTCCTCAGTTATTCTTAACCTCTTCCCCCATAAATCAGACTTCGTTGGAAAACTTTTCTGAAAAGGATAATTTCAGGGCTTTGAGTCTCCTCATTAAAACCTTAACATCAGCGAGAGGATTAGTTATTTGTTTTAAAATAGAAAAAAAATCTCTGAGAAATGTTTCCATTTCATTTCTGTCTCTAAAGTATCATCCAGAAACAGCCTCATCTATGAAATATTTTTTAAAACATCATTTTTCCTATAACCTGCAAATTTCAAAGAGGTGAAAATGGGTAAGTTTTACCTGATCTCCGTTCTCATTTTTTCGGATAGCCAAAATGACATTGAACATACCATACATTGTAAGTAACTATGAAAGTTCTCATCAAAGTATGTCTTTTTATTTTATATGTAACATTAAAATGATTACTAGTTAAGCAGTTAAGAATTGCTAGAATTAATACTGCATATGCATGCTCAATTTTTCTCTATTTTTTGCCTTATGAGAGTTTTCAATGTTGCAGTCTCAGACTATTTTTACATAACCACATCAATTAAATTTGCAGATTAGATGAGGCCTGCTCAAAAGAAGTTTATTAATGGGCTAGAAACAAAAAATACATTGTGGTGCTCTGCTTCAACATTTAATCATTTAGTAATTTTAATAGCATTTAAAAACTAGCGTTATGGACTCCACTCCTGGAGCTGAATTAGGTTAGTCTGTGAGAGTCAGGCACCTGGAGCAGAGATCCTGAGAAGCAGTACTCCGAGGACTGAGATGCTAAATTAGTAAATAAAAAGCAATGGAGAGAACCAGTTAGCTGAAAACATGCTTCCTACAGAGTTCTGTCTGTTTACCTCATGCCTTCATTAAAACTGGAAGTCAAAACTTGAAACTTTTCTTTTAAAATCATTCAGTACAGTATGGCTCACTGAAGTGCCTGAGTGCCTATGGGATTGGAAACTTGAGTTCTGTTCATCCCAAGAAGTTTGAACCTGTATTTCTAACACCTTAGATGTGAATTGGGTCCTTTGAAATAATCCGGTTCATAGAGAGCTAGTTTCTGTACCTTAAATAGCTTGGGGGGGCGGGGGATGTGGGGGGTGGAATGAGGCACCTAGGAGTAATCACCAAAATCCTTTCTGAGTGGCATTTGCTTTCTTGACCAAATCTTCTGTAAAGTCAGTACTGCGTAGTGCCATGTACATCATGTTTTAAAAAGCTGCATTAAAAAAAAAAAAAATTTATTTATTTATTTACTTATTTACAATTAGTATAATTTATTGATGTAATTTTTATTATATATTAATATAATTAATTATTAAAAAAATACCATTGGTATCTTACTTCACAAGGAATCTGAAACATAACATCCCATGCACACACATATAACATACAAAAATTCCTGTAAATAAACCAGTCAAAGTGATCAAAAATAGCAGTGTGAGAGGTGAGGGGCCTGGGTTTTCAGAGTAGGTATTGCTTTTTCTCATTTATCTTCAGAAGAGTGTTCCCATTCACCTCCTGGAATTGTGAACACTCAGCACTTCTTTTGCAGAAAATGTCAAATATACATATAGCAGCTCTTTAGCGTAATAGCATCCTGACAGAGTCCTTTGGCAGAAAATTCACTTGTCAGCTTCTCTTAAAATTTTGCTTGTTGCAGTGTTGTTCTTTCATTGGTGTCATGACGGTCTTCTTAGGCTCGTGCTTTCTCAGTGCTTTCCTGAAATGAAATGGCTTGACGCAGCTGTTCTAAGTCTTGAGATGTACTAGTGACCTCTTTAACTTCTTGTAAGTGTTCCCTTTCCTAGAATACCAAGTATGTGAGCAGGCTGGGTTTAGATTTCATGCAGTAGGACGTAAAATAATGCAGGCAACAGGCAATGCAATAATTGTGTCACACAAAAAATAAGCAAATCCAGAAAATGGAAAGATAACACACACTATGAACGTTTTTGTTTCCTATAATATTCTCACAGATTGAATCAAATTTAATCATTGGGATTTCCAGGTTTATTTCCCTATAGCTATTGACCACTAGACAATGAGTAATTCTTGAATGTTTTTTTAGGTCTGCGGAAGTAGTTCTAGTTATGAATTTCCACAATAAAATGTGACATTCATTTTCATTACAGAGGAGGCTAGAAAGGGAAATAATATGTGTAAATATTTTAATAAGAATGATAAACATCTTTAATGCTTGAAAGGTGAAATTGTGTGATACAACAAAATAAATGTAAATTAACTCAATTTGCATGAACTAAGTAAAAGTGACTGTGTTTAAATGAGGAATCCTTTATTCTTTAGTTCCTAGCACTTCTGGAGGTTGTCTCAACTGAGATTTTGTCTTGCCATTGGGTTGTGTTTTAAAAGGAGAATAAACTTTTATGTAATGCAGGATCAAGTCTATTTTCAACCTCTGGAAGATGAATGGGTAGAATTTTTTAATCTTAATTTTCAGAGTTTTAACTTTTCTTGCACCCTCCATATTTACCAGTTTAAGCTATCCTGCTATCAGAGCAGGCTTCTTAAAATCAATCCTTACACGATTTTTCCCGTCTAACTTACGAATTTTAGAAACACATTTAGCTATGCAGGTGCAGCTTCCAAATTAGACAAGTAAGCCTGACACCTAGAATTTCTTTTTACTGTTCTTTTCCCATCTGAAAATTTCAAAGTTAGTTCTTAAATTTGGCCTGATGTAGAAAACTGAGCATATGCCTTTTCCTTGTTTGGTGAAGTTCAAGCACAGTTTAACAATATAATTTAGCTAAACATAGAGATTATTAAATAGCTAACAAAGCATTATTAGTTCTTTTCTATTAGAAAGACACTAGTTTGTACCTTTAGTTTGAAAATTTTCCCTAAAGGGAATTTTCCCTACACTTGGTTCTTTGTTCTTCTATTTAGTTACTTTATATCAGATCGTAACTCTAATGGAAGACTTCACCACCCTCTGAACATTTAGTGCAAGATAAGATATAATTCAATCATAGAAAGTCTTTCAGCACTCACTAAGCTTTTTGTTTTACAATTTAAAATATTTGTACAGCTATAAACTGCAATATTATGGTCTAACAATTTTATTAGAATTTAAAAAGATATGTTTACTATGAAAATGTGTTCTTATTCACTAGTGAACTGTATGCACTCTTTGGTAAGTTTTCTAAGTGTTAATTCTATCATAATTACTAGCGGATATATAATCACTTACCTAACAGATAAGTAATTATCTAACAGGTTAACAGATTTTGCTACTTGAAACATTTTCCATTTCAAGTCCTTAATGAAAATAAAAAATCTTAATTGTATACTATTGCATACCTAATTCAGCTTCTCTTAGTTCTTCATGACATTTTTTTCCAAATATGCTTTAAAATCACTTATTTGTTGAGTTCTGTGGAAGTGAACTTTCACAAGAGAGTGTATGAGATTGTGAAAATAGTTGATATGCTTGTTTTCCTGTATGTTTATTTCTATTTTGAAATCTTGTACTTTTAAAGCCACATATTTTCAACAGGGTCAGGCATCTCAGTGTTTGGGTGGAGAAGTAATAATGAAGAAAATGCCTATATGGTACATACATAATGTTGTCCCAGTGGTGGTTCAGATGGCACCAGTTACTGTTATTCATCCCTGCATTAAAGTTCAACAAAGAAGTTGGGGGAGTGGCTGGGACTCCCGTATGCCCTTACAACTAATCTGTCTTCTTAGATCAGATGATATTTCTTTCCTTCCGAAAGATGAGAAGCAGGAGTTTCACTGGGGAGAGGTGTTAATCACTATGATTATAATAGCTGAGAGGTGTTTTCTGTGTTTGCCAAGACAAGGCTTAAATCTTCATCACTTATGACACTTTGTATGAAAAAAATCATATTCAGTCTAGTATTATGGAAAAGTTCCAGTTTGGGGTAGACCCACTACCAAATTTCCCCTAATTTTCATGGATTCTCTTCTATTTTGTAAACTTGCTTACATACCCTTACAGAGTACAGGGTGACACAGAGTGCATCCTGTGTCATAGGGCAATCCAGAATCAGTAGCATTGTTCAGACAAATCTTGTTTCTTTTTTGATATTGTAGAATTTATATAAATTTTAGGATTATAATTGTTAAATTTATGCATCTCTTTCCTCTGAATGTCACCCCCAAACTGCATCATTTTCTTTTGCAATTGAACATGGGTAAATTTTGACTTGATGGAAGCATTCATGGTGCTATGACCCCAATTTGTAAAAACACCAGGCTCAGTATTGATTGTATTTTAGCCTAAGCTGTCATTAATGGAAAAAAATAATATCAGCAGAAAATATTTTCCTGTTAAATGTAACAGTCTGGGTTTATGCCTGTATTTCAGAATTTTCATCAAGAAGTCAAGAAAACAGATGATTCAGAGAGCGTGTTAAGCCTCGACAGTCTTGAGGCTGGAGAACAAAGTGGAAATTGCACAACACCAAGTGAATCATCTTTGACTACACCGTGTGACTGTACCCTCTACAATCCAGAAAAATCACAGATCAGGAATAATAGTTTGCTTTATACAGCTCAAAGTACTTCTTCTAAAAATATGCATCTAAATAACTGTCTGAGAAACGTAGCTTCACAATACTACTACAACTTACCTACTCATGATCTTTTAGCTAAACATAATGTTCTAAGTCCTGCTGAACATGTAAACACTTCAGAAGAGGAATCAACTGCTTCTGACAGATCTGGAAAAAATACTGCAGAGTTCTCTGCCTCTGGTAAGCAAGAAATCTCTGTAAGTAATGTGTTTAGTTTTCTGCAAAATATAAAAGAAGAAAGAAGCAAGCCATCTTCTGGAACCACTTACACATTAGCCACTGGTCATCCTGTTTTGAATCCCAGCAAAACCTGGGCCAGCCCTGAGTCTATTCCAGGGGAAGGAGTTCAGGATCTGATGCAAGATCAGAGTTTTAAAATGACCCCAAAAAAAAGAAATGTATCTGTGCAGACCTCTAGTCAACCTATTGCAACATCTAAAATCTCATTTCCTAATCAGGGATGTTCCACTGGCATTCCCAGCACAGCTGATACATTACCAAAGGACAAAAACATCAGTCTGGAGTTTTTAAAATATACCTCAGGAAAAACTACTGAAGCAAAAGAAGAAAATTTTAAAGGTATTGATTACATTAATCCAGGATCATCTTTATTTCAAGACATGCCAAATGCCTCAGTTCGGTGTGATGTTAAGCAACAGAATAACAAAGAGGAAGAAAGTGGAAATATGGTTGAAACTGTGTCACTGCTGTCTGATACAGAGGTCAGATCTGGTACTCCTGCACAGCACAGAAACCTGAAAAACAATACTATTGAAAGAAAAAGAGAAAAGTTTCTTGGAAGTATCTTAAAGAAGGATTGTAAATATGGACCCAGCCATTTCAGAGCTGCGGTTATGAACCGCGGGATCAGTTTTGGAACACAGCCCATGTCTTCTATCAGAGACAGTTTAGAACTGGCAAAAATTAAAAAGAAAAGTGCAGAAAATGACAAATACAATAGAAAAATCAAATGGTGTGATCAAATTAACCAGATGATAATAGAAAATAATGAAAAATGCTATGAAGAAAACACCAGTGAAATATCTTCTGCACAGCTGCAATATGTTCAAGCTATAAATAATGTTCCTAAGACTAATTTAAGTATTGTTGCTCAATCTTCAAACCCGATGTTCATAAAAAATCACCAGGAAAACTCTCATATATCAAAACCAAATGTTAATAGTGAAGAATCAAACAGAGAATGCACATCTCTGAATACGTTTATGTCTACTGGATCTGTTTCTGCAAAAAAAGCCTGGATGGTATCAAATGATGAAGAAAGCAAACCCCCAGTATGTAGTAATAATTCTAAAATTAACGAAGGTAATCAACTGAAAAATAGGGCAAAAATAGCTAGAACAACAATATCTTCAAGACCCCAGCCAAGATTTATGCCCAAGAAGAAAACAGGCACTAGAATCCAGCCGCAGCTGGCTGCAGAAACCAGCAAAACTCGAAAACCTCCAGGGACATTCCTAGCACCTCACCCACCATCCGTACCTCTGCCAGGAAGCAGAAGTGGTGAAAATGCAGCCAGCCCTGGGTGTCAGCCACTCCTGCCTTCAAGTCTTCCAGCAACCGCTACAAGCAGGAGGGATATAAATGAAAGGCATGTTGTGTTAGCAGATCAGGTTTTAAATAGACATGGTACAGAATACAGTCAGAGTATTACTTGTCATTCTGACTTGTCCACTGTGATTTCTACACCTGGCTGCTGCATGGCCGAGCACGGACCTTGGGAAAAAAATACTTGTTCTGCAAATAGTGCTCAGATGAGCGCCTGTCAGGATCATTCAATAGCCTGCACTGGAAGAGGACCTGTTAACACAGAAAGTGGATTACATCTCCATCATATCCCAGCAGCTGGAAAAACAAGTACATCCTTGCAAGGAGTACATAGTGCTCAAGGTCTGAAAGACTCTGCTACTGGTAAGAGTCATGTTTCTGTTTCTGGGTCTGGAGAAGGGGTATATTCAGACAAAAGTCTATTGCAGTTAAATCACGAGTTTGTTTTCTAGTCGTTCATCCATTCACACAATACAGCCAGTTTTAACAAGTTTTCACCATTTGTCATTGTTATTTCTATTCTAGTGGTGCCCAGAGGCCCCTCAAACATCGATACCCATTTTTAATAGCTTTCTACAATATTAAATGGAAAGGAAGCATTTTCCCTGAGATTATATTCCTGACTAATGAGCAGATGTGACAGGTGCTCTAAGTAATTATATAGAAGGAAGTGACTAAGTTTATGAGCAAGTTTTACAAGGTAACTGAGAGTTGTAGATTCTTGTCCAACAGTCACTGACACCTGAGAGTGAGTGCAGTGCATACCTGCCATGTTTTTCAAATGCTGACAGTTTAAATGCCTAAAATGATTGCCTTTTAGTCAGAATAATACAATTAATGCTAAAAAAAATTTAAAAAATAAATTTAAATTCAAAATAAGTGGCTTCTAACAGATGAATTTTGCTCTGGTTCAAAATATGCCTGATTCATAAAGAATTGTAAGAAAACTAAGGACCAATCTTGCCTTTTATTAAAAGTTAATCTTGGGAACAATATGATGCAGAGATTGATTGGTGAGATAGAGGAAAGCATAAGAAATTTGGGAAGAATAAACTTTTATCTCCTGGGGTTAACATTTCTAAATAGGTTTCATGTTTTTTGATTTGCTTTGTTTCTTCTCTGCAGCCTAGCTGTATTCTGTGCCTTGGGCACTAATGGCATCCTTGTGCTTGTAATTTGAATGTTGTATGCTGGTCTGCTTCCTTCTGAGGGCTGCAGCTGGAGGCAGAGCTCCTCAGGGCAGTAGACCCTGCTTCAGGGTAAAGCAGCGTTCAAAACCACTTCACTTACTGAGATAACCCCAAGGGTTGGCCATGCAGCTCAAAGATACTTTCTAGCAAAAGTGAATAATTCCCATAACTTAAAAACAGCCCAAAACAAACAAAAACAATCAAAACAAAACCTAAATTGAATCTACAGTACTACATAGTTTTAAGTATGGAGCAATTCAAAACAGCTCTCTTGTTAAGAGCAAAGGCAGGTAAATATTCTTGGCCTAAAGCAGGGGTGGGAAATGAGAAATGTTATCTGCTTGTCCATTCCAGTTCAAAGCCAAACAGATGAGCTAAAGATATGTGGGGCTTCAGTTAACGTATTTGATTTTACGTTGGAAATGAATAGAGTCTTGCATTACCACGCCTTGCCTCCAGCAGAGGTACTTGCCTCTTGATGTCCTTATTTGCACATCAGATAAATGAATCAGGAAATGTACTGGATCAAAGTTGTGGGCGCTACAAATACTGTCTTCACTGCAAGTTAAAATGCTACATCCCCAGTGTCACACAGCTCCAGCTCTTTTAGAGGAAGAATAACCTCTTTCTAAGATTCGGATGGGGAGCCCTCACTATCTGCTTCGATTTTGTTTTGAAAGTCCTCTTTATTTTAAATATGCTAATAACTCTTAATGACTTGCTATTATTTGTCCCATTGCCTGCAAATGCACATAGATCACCATAGCAGTTGCCCTAAAGTGCTTGCTATAAGAGCTTGAATGCTGCACTGTTCTTGAGTAAAGTACCTGCTGTGGCACTGAGTTCAGCGAGGTCTGTGAGGACCGTGTAGAAAATGTTGCAATGCTTGGAGAAATGTACAGAAAGAAAAGGTCAGAACAGGATGAATAAATAAAATTGTCATCCATGAAAATCTTCTTTAATTGGGCTTTAAGTCGTATATCTTCTTGCTGATACATATTATACTGTATCTAGATGTTATAATTATTTTTAATATCCTTTGATGTTGTCAGTAAAATGCTTTAAAAAATATTTAACATTTACCCTATAACAAATATGAGACCAATTCACATATTTCTAGTTAAACAAAGGTAGAGTGCTCAGTATTTCATGCACTTAAAGATATTATTGCTTATTATATTTCTCTCTTACATTTCTCAAAGGAGTCTTTTCCTTGGCATAGGTCTATCATGTCTTGCAAACGACTTAAATTAGGTGCTGATGCATATCAATAGAGCAACTTTTGATTTTATTTTTCAGAAAAACATGTGCTTATTAATATAAGAATCATAGAATCAGCGAGTTTGGAAAAGACCTTTAAGATCAAGTCCAACTTTTCCCCCATGGTGCCAAGGCCACCATAAACCATGTCACTAATGGGCCTCATCTACAGGTTTTTGAACACTTCCAGGGACTTTGTTTCCACCACTTCCCTGAGCAGACTGTTCCAATGCCTGATCACCCTCTCTTTTTCCTAACATCCAGTCTAAACCTCTCCTGGCACAGCTTGAGGCTGTTTTCTCTTGTCCTATCACTTGTTACTTGGGAAAAGAGACCAGTCACATTCTCTTTCTCCAACCTTTTTTCAGGTAGTTGTAGAAGAGTGATAAGATCTTCTCTCAGCCTCCTTTTCTCCAGGCTGAACAACCCCAGTTCCCTCAGCTGCTCCTCATCAGTCTCCAGAACTCTGTGCTCCCGAACCTTCACCAGCACTGTTGCCTTTCTTTGGACCCACTCCAGCACCCCAATATCTCTCAAGTAGTGAAAGGCAGAAGTTTCTTCTTTGCTTCTTTTAAGATTTCCCTATATCCAATATAACGTGATCACATTTCTTTCCAGGTGCTATTCAGCACCATGTGTCACATTACTAATGTCAGCCTTTTAAAGCTAGTGTGTCCCATGTTCCCACTCATGGCAGCAGCCATATGACTAGCTTCAAATCTGATTCCAGGATCAAGCAATTATTTTCTTTTTCTGCAAATAGTAAGAATTCTGCTTTATTAAATAGCACCAAAATAGCAACTGAATAAATAAAATTCTGTTAAAATCACTAAAAGACCTCTTGGTCTAGTTATGAACTGTACATTAAACTGCACATCTAAATATTTATTATGTAAATAAATAGATTATTTATCTTCCCAAGTATAAATCTTGTAACTGCATTTACAAATCAAGTAACTGAGCTTACAAATGAGTTTACAAATGAGAATATAACATCTTCTTGGATATGTGGATTCCCGACTTGCATATGAAAATGCTGATTTGCACCTCAATTTATATGCATGAAAGTTTAATTAAGAAATTACTTTTGATTTTGAAACTTGAGGCTTTAATTTTGAAAAATGTATTATTACACCAGACAAAACTGAGATAAAAGCGAGTTATAGTGTCTAGGGTAGGCCTCTATAGGCAAGGGAAAATGCAACACAGCAGTGCTGTCATGAAAATTAGCACAGAGATGGATAAATTAGCAAGATTAACTGTAGAATCCCAAGGTGTAGAAACTAAGGTTTTAAACCATGACTTGGCATTCAAATCACAACTGTGAGGCCACGCCTTGAGGACTGTGTCCAGTTCTGGGCTCCTCAGTATGAGAGAGATATGGACAGACCAGAAAGAGTCTAGTGAAGGACCACAAAGATCAAGAAGGGACTGGAGCATCTTTTCTAGGAGGACAGGCTAAGATCTGAGACTGTTCAGTCACAGAAGAGAACAGTCAGGGGGATCTTACCAAAGTCCATAAATATCTGAAAAGAAGGTGCAAAGAGAACAGAGCCAGCCTCTTTTCAGTGGTGCCCACTGAACAGACCAGAGGCAAAGGGCACAAACTGAAACACTGGAGGTTCCCTCTGAGCATCAGGAAGCACATTTTTTACTATAATCATGACCAAGCACTGGGACAAGGTTGACCAGATTGGTTGTGGAGTCTCCATCCTTGGAGATGCTCAAAAGCTGGTCCTGGGCAACCAGCTCTAGGTGGACCAGATGACCTCCAGAGGCCCCTTCCCATCTACCATTCAGTGATGCTGTGAATCAAATAAACTGTGTCAACTAGTACATGTTTTCTGCACAGTGTAATCTTAACAAATGTTGAATCTGTTATGATATACAATATAGTACCTTGGCAATAGGCATTTACTGTTTTAGACTTCAGACTTTATGACTATTCTCTAAATGCAACTTATTTTCTAAAACATTAGGGTTTGGGACATTCAGTATTTGTTATATCACAGTTCACTGTTCTTTCTTCCTCTTCCTTGGCAAGACCACCTTGTATTTTTGCATAGACCATCTTTATTATCTGGGATTCAACACTGGCCTTCACTTAACCTGCTTATAAATGTCCACATATAATTCACATCTGTATCATGTAGTCCTATGCTAACTGAAATTAAATATACCTTAGAGGTGCCTGTTTATCTCTTTTCAGTATAAGAAAATACATTTAGTGAGATCAAAGATAAACATACTCAAGCTAAATATCTAAATTTGGACAGAGATGTTTACTCATCATTATTAGTTTTGTTACTCCTATCTTTATCATGTTTTTACATATTTTTGGTTTTCTTTTGTATGCATGTCATTTAAGGTGTCACTCCTGTTACAAGAAAAAAGCAGGTTTTTGACAACCGTGACAATAAACATAGAGGGTTTCCAGAATGCAGAAGACAAAGTATATCCTCTAAAAGATGGAAGCCTACTCATCATGTACAGGTAAATATTAAATATGATAAAAAATAAAAAGCTTATTTATCTTGGAAAAGGAAAGAATTTCAGGAATACCAAAGATTTGTTCAGTGTCACAATTTTGAATCAATGTGTTTGGTCAACTTGCTGTCACTGCTAATGGAAAGAGTAAAACCAACTAGAATACATCACTATATTAGTATATACTAATATTTTTGCACTTGAAAACAATTAGTAATATGAAATAATAAATAAAAATGTTCAGAAAGCAGTATAGTTACATTAAATTATACTTGAAATATTATTATATTTTTAATAGAATTTGCTCTGTACTGTCCAGGTGAGTCCTGTTCAATCTACATTTTATCCAGTACAAAACAGGAATAACACCTACAAGTCTGATGAAGGTATAGTAACACATCTCACTTCAATTCTTTGTATACATAAAGTAGTGATCTAATATATCCACTGTGTAACATCACTTGTCTCTTTTGGTATATCACAGAATCAAAGAATGGTTTGGGTTGGAAGGGACCTTAAATCTCATCCAGTTCCAATCCCCTGCTATGGGAAGGGACACCTTACACTCAACCAGGTTTCTCCAAGCCCCGTCAACCTGGCCTTGAGCACTGCCAGGGATGGGGTAGCCACAGATTCTCTGTGCAGCCTGTGACAGAGCCTCACCACCCTCACAGTGAAGAATTGCTTCCTGATGTCTAGTCTAAATCTGTCAGCTTAAAGTCATTCGTCCTTATCCTGTCACTACATGCCTTTGTAAAAAGTCCCTCTCCAGCTTTCTTATAGGTCCCCTTAAGGTACTGGAAGACTGTTACAAGATCTCTCCAGAGCCTTGTCTTTTCCAGTCTGAACAAGCCCAGCTCTCTCAGCCTGATTTCATAGAAGAGGTGCTCCAGCCCCCTGATCATCTTTGTGGCCTCCTCTGGACTCACTCCAGGAAATCCATGTGTTTCTGGTATTGGGGATCCCAGAGGTGGATGCAGGGCTGCAGATGAGGCCTCACCAGAGAGGAGCAAAGGGAGAGAATCACCTCTCTGCTGGTCACGCTCCTTTTGATGCAGCCCAGGATACACTTGGTTTCTGGTCTGGGAGAGCACACACCTGGCTCATATTGAGCTTCTTATCAACCAGCACCCCCAAGTCCATGGGCTGTTCTCAATCCATCCTTCACCCAGCCTGTATTGGTGCTTGGGATTGCCTCGACCCAGGTGCAAGACTTTGCACTTGGCCTTGTTGAACTTCATGAGGTTTGCACTGGCCCTTCTCTTGAGCCTCTCAGTGATTCTAAAAAACAGTAATTTCTTGTCTAGACTTTTTTTTTCTTAGTGGAAATGTAAGATATGGCATCATGTGTCATTACATTGATGGTTTTATAAATGTATTGCAACATATGCTCAAATTTCATTCCATTCCTGTTTGTATTTACCTATATCTCAGCTGTATGTATCATATGTAACTGTACAAGATGGGCAGTCATTGCTTGCTATCATTACATATTTCTGAAGTCGGTAGGACTTGCTCCAGTGCCAATTGTAAGATGCATGACTGCTCTTAATTATGTAATTTTCAAACATATCATGCTTCTTGGCTTTGCCACCTTTTTGATCTTTTAATGTGAATTTTTTGTGTTTCACAGACCTATAGTAATGAAAGCAAGCAGTATATTTAAAAATCATGAGCTCTTTGCATTTGAAGTTACCCCTGTAATCTCTTCAGTTTCAGAGAGCACCATTCAGTTTCTCATGGCAGAAAAACTAGCAAGTGGACCCCTTGCAGAGGATGAAATCCTGGCAGCCTTGGGAAGTGTGCAACCAGCCAGCTGGTCCTTACTGCCTAACAGGGCTCCATGTCCAGGCATGAGTGCACTTTCAATAGAGGAAATGAGGATTTTCCAGTCTCTCGATTGTCTCAATCAAAGGCTACAAAGTAAGTTTGATAATAAAGAGGATCTTGCATCAACAATTAGGTAATTTTATATTTTGTTATCATAGATTAACTTGAATTGAAAACATGAATCCTGTGATAGATTTTTTTTTCCTCTATTTTCTTATTGTTATTATTATTGTTATTAAATGCAGGAAACAGTAGATCGAAGTGATTAAACCTTTCTTAAGGTAAATTAAATTAATTTAAAATAATGGTGACTTTATCATCATCAAAAAACTACTCAAAATGTGGCTGGAGGACACCTTCAGAAAATGGCTTAGCCCAACTGTAGCTGTTGTTATTAACAGATGTTTGTCAAAATCATTCCTTAAATGTTTTTCAGATGTATCAGCCTTACTTTGGAATCTGTTCCAATACTTATCTTTTTTTTTTCCCCAATTATTTTTGCAAGTAATTATCCTTTATATTATATATCTTATCTTTTTGCAAATGTATCCTTTATAATGAATGTATTTTCATTTTCTTTCTTCTAGTTTTTAGAATGTTCATCTTCTCTGTGATGAGTTCTGAGATTGTGGAAGCCAAATCTGCATGTTTAAATATCACTTGCACAACTATTTTCAGAAGTCAAACTTACTGAAGTGTTCTCCAGCCTGTTCTTTCCCTTTGCCAGGCTGATTTCTTACCTGCTCTATTCTGGTGCTTTTTACATGAGGTGTCCCTATCACAGCTTTCATTTTGCTGAAGGGTGTGGGGAAAAGCCTATACTTGTTCTTGATAGTTACTTCTCTCCAGTGCTTAGTTAGCTAACACTTTCATTTGTATTCCTATTGTAACGAGCGTACCCATAGAACAAACTTCTATCCGTCTTTTGTTATGCTATCTAATGGTTAATATTTGCTTTGATCTACATGATTATATGGGCATTTGGTAAACATTATAATTGGTTTAACATAGTTTCTGTATTTTTGTGCTCCATCCTGTATTTGAAATCAGGAGGACCTTGTTACTTAGTCCATGTGGTCTCTCTGCTGGACTGCTTGGCTTCCCATACCCTTGGAATAACTTCTGCTTGCCATTTCTGCAGTTTATGGAACTGCCAACTCTCCTGAATTTTACATTTTCCTTGGACTATTTTCATATGAAATTTTACATGCCAATTATTGGAATTTATAAGAGTCTGCTTTCTTGAAGTCCATTGATTTTATTTTATTATTCTACTACTTTTCCTTCTAAGCTGCACCATTTCATGACCAGATTACCCAAGTTTACCCCCTTATTGACTAGAGTCAAACTAAACCAGGGCTCATTAAGATTCTGCACACTATCCATACATTTCTACATCAAATGGTGGATTGCTTGACTTTGAGGAAAAGGGTTTCAGTTTCCTGTAAACTGCAACAGCAAAGTAAAAGGTTTTTGCAGCTGCTTAGAAACTTTCTGCAGCTGTAGCTTACAATTCCTGCTCCCATCAAAGTGGTTCAGAATTTCATTACATCATAGCTCATAGTTATTGCTTCCAGGCAAATAGAAGTGAAGAATTCTGTCTTTTGTCACTGAGGAGCTGTATGATGTGCTTGGGTTAATAAAGCAGATATGAAAAGCGAAATACAAGAAAATAGAAAATAAATTGCTGTCTAAATAACAGAGAAACGAGAAATAAATAGAAGCAAAGGTAAATGTAGCAAAAGAACTGGAAGAAAGCAAGCTGGTGTTTGCAAAGTGTGAAAAGAAAACTATGAAAACTGTAAAGAACATGAAACAGTGAAAGAATCATAGAAGTTAACTGACTGCAAATGAACTGTGAAAATGAATGTAATACATATAAATATATAAAAGTGTAACTCAGAAGTTTAATTAGATTTCTTAATTATTCAGGGATTAAAATTGGTAGTAAGAAGCTGGGAAATTTTATAGGTAGACTTATAGGACATGTAAGTACATGTAAGTACATACCTGTTGGTAAGTAAACGGGTGTAAGTACTTTCATGTCATGTAAGAACATTACTTTTTTAAACCACAACTTCTTTGAACCCCAATTTTTGGCTTTGTTTTCACGTTACAAATTAAGTGGCAAAAATTGTGTACCTTAATAACGGTCCTTTTAATGAATAACTGTTGCTCATCAACCAGTGTAAGTCTGGAATTTTTTGCTGCCAGCTTAGGGTGACTGCCATTCTTTTCTCTAGCTTTAGATTTTTTTTAACTGACACTAAATTTTATGTTCAGATAATAATATCTAGCTGCAGATCTTAAAAATACAGACACAGCATACACTTCAGCAACTGTTGGTAGGGGAAAAAGGAATAGTGCTGTTAAACTCCATTTTGACAACGCTTGGGAAGTTTTGTGTTGAATATTGGACTGTGAATCATATTTCCATTGTATATTCGGTTTACATAATATTTATTATTTACTTTTATGCTCTTTTTAGATGTTCAAGAAGCCATTACTAGAAACCTATATGCTTCAAATATTTTACAGATAATCAGCCCTTTAGTAAGTATCTAATTTAAGTATGTTCAGCTTTCATTCCTACAAACTGACTTCTTGGCTTATTTTATAATCAAAATATAATTGAAAATATTGACTTCAATCTGCTGATTGGGGTGACATTTTGATATTTATATTTATGCTACAAAAGAAACCAAACATAGATGAACTTTATAATACTGTAAGCAGACTTTAGGTTTCTATCAGACTGTCTTATGCTCTGGCTTAATTTTCCATTTGGAATCTGAAGGCACTTGCAAAGTCTGGGAAGTTCCAAGAACTTCTAAGGAGTAATAACTTAGCATGGTCCATTTAAACTATATATAGCTCATAACTAATTTGTATTTCTTAACAATGTAGAGAGAAAAAGGGGAGTGATGCATGGTGGTGTATAAAATAATTGGTAATACAGTGAATTCTGATTTTGACCTGCATATATGCCATGTTCCATAAGTGACGGGTATTACCTTTCTTCAATTAGTGTTTGTATTTTATTTCATACATGTCAGTTTGTAACAAAATAATCATGATATTTAGAACATAAAGAACTGAATTGGCAGATTAGTGTCTGAAGTGTAAAATTTACACTTCAAATGTTCAGTTTATAATGCAGGAGTTAGTATTTATAATTCTGTATTATCAGTCTCCTCATTTACTATGTATTTGTACCAAGGAAAAAATATAGACAGATGACTCTAAACTTCATACTTTATACACTTTCACATATCTCATTTACTAGATAAACTGTTACCAAAACTGCTAGAGAACGTTCTCTTCATACAGAAGGCTTTTGTCACTTACTGAGTTTGAGACTGAAAAAAACAGAAAGAATCCAGTCTCCTACATTCAAAACGATCGCCTTGTTTGAAGTGGGACTGTGAAAAGAGCACAGCATATAATTACCTCTTGTCTTGTGAATCCTAGTATTAGGTGTGATTTAGAACCTCAGCTTCATCTCCCCTGCCTCCTGTCTTTAAAATTTAATTCTTATGGCTAAACAACTTGTGAACTCTGTATTTTTCAGCAATTAATGGAACACAGCTACCTTTATTGGATCTGTGTTTTACTAAAATATTTCCCAGCTTTCTTCATACCCTGTCCTACTTAAAAAAGAGCTGTTACCCCATCAGTGCATTTTCCTGGCTTTCAGTAGTCAGACTTCTTGGCTGGCTGCTCTGTGACAAAAGCTTTCTCCTTCTAATTCTTCATCTACAAGATCTTTAATTCATGAATAAGATATAAACAATAGACGTTACTCAGGCTGTCCAGTCTCTGGAAGTGTAAGTTTTCTGATGGACATTTTGATCCCCTTCGTTGCCTACAAGTATATATTTAAGCTTTTAAACTCAATGTGCAGTAATGTATGTACTGGTGTACAGCCTTACATACACTTTCAGATCCCAGGCACTGGCCTGCAATTCTTCTTGCTGATAAGAGTAAACTATTGTCATACAAGTTCTCAGATGTAGAAAAAGTATAGCTGACTGAGATTTCATCAAATCTTCTGCTAGGAAAACCAAGGAGATTTGAAATTATTACTTCACCAAGAGAGCAACCTGCTTCAGCTCTCTTAGTTTCAGAACCTCAACATGAAGTGTAGATATTCACTTGGTAATGTGTGTGAATGACATTGTATCCTGTAATACCAACCCCTCATTATTCTCTGTGTTATTATAGAGTGTTCAGCAGTGTATCTCCTCCCCTTTGGCACACATGGAAACAGCCTCCCGGCAGTACCACGGTGCCTCAGGTAGCCATCAACTGCAGCTGTATAGAAGATTCTGACAGTGTCTGCTCCAGGATATTACATGTTGACATACTTTCTATGTAATGTGTGTACCATCTGACACTATAAAATTAGCAACAAAATAAAGGCGAAAGCAGTAAAACAAATAATGAAGCTCAATTGACTGGTAAGCGCTTCTAGGATAATTAACTTTATTTTATTATGCACTTTACTGTAAAAATAATTTAAAACCCCTGTCTGCATTGTTACATTGGTTCTAGATTAGAGACCTTTTTTTAGTTAACTAGCATGATACCTTAATCTGTACAATTAGTTAGTTGCTAAGGAGTGGTAACTTTCAACTTACTCTCTTTGCCCTGCCTCTGCTGTTTCAGTACAAAGTAGATAAACATTGAAAAGAGCTGTAGAAGGTGTGTATGCAGTGCACAGAATCAGAGAAGCAATAAAAGCAAATCACTAACTGTCTGTATTTTTAACTCCCTATTAGATGCCTGATTTTCTGTTTGTATCTATACAGTAAGAATTTTGAGGTTTGTCTGGGGATGAAAGATGCTTCTGCCAGGGATATGCCTG
>JBCJKH010027546.1:0-31713 GCA_039877255.1 Loriculus beryllinus | reverse complement strand
CGTGCCCTCCGGGACACCACTGCTCCCTGCTAACACCCCCCATGGGTGTCCCCAGGGTCACAACTAGATGATCTTAAGGTCCTTTCCAACCCTGACTGTTCTATAATTCTATGTTTAGAAATAGCTGAAGTCTGGGGCATATGAACTCAAAATGATCTAAGTGTAGAGCCAGCCTACACTTAGAAAATAATTTCCTGAAAGAGTCAGGTCCAAAAGTATTTTGGCCTTGTTTTGCCTACCTAATCCTGGCTCTCCTGATAGAAAAGCTTTCCAAAAGTAGAACAGAAGAAATGTCTCAGCTCATTGCATGGAACCTGGAGGCTTCCAAAATAAAACCAAGGTTTACCATTGCAGAAAGTAGGATAGTGTTTACTCGGCAGTAGTAAGTGTGTGTAGCTTAGTTTCATTTACAGAGTACTAAAAAACACAGGTAAGAAAACCTTACCTCTTCTGGGATTCTTATAAGTGATTTTCAAAGGGAAGAGAGAGATCACCATATGCTGATAGCACAGTGGTTTGCTGCCATTCTGCTGGCTTGCAGCTCCTCTACTTTTGTTGATATCCAGGAGAAAATTTAAGAAGCAGAGGTAGAGGCCAGCTGGTAGGTTAATAAATCTTACTGTCACCTACTTCTGAACCAAAGTCTGAGTAGCCAGCACTGTCAGTCCCAACTATTCGCTTGGCCCCCAAACCTTCACTTGTCGTGGGTGCTTTCTTAGATGAAAAATTGCAGCTGCTGCTTTTTGTAATTTAACTCCTGGTTTTCAAAAGGTGGAGTAAAGAAAGTCCCACTCCAGCATTTCTCTGTGCCATTGTGGGGAGTGGGTGCTTTATTTCTATAATACGAATAACCGAGTCGCTAATACAGTTGCCTTTCAGTGGGCGCTGCAGCAGAGGCTACCCCAAGTGTTCTTCCTACACTTTCAAATTTATCTTTAGACCCTGCATGGCTCCATCTTACTGAAATCTATGTAATTATTTTGGAACAGGAGATGGACACACTATTGTAAAGGTCATATAATAGCCTCACAAGCAAGTCTATGCCAGGAAGGAAGCTGCAGCACTCTGGAGCGCCATGCAGTGTGATTTAACAGCACTTACTCATAACAGTCTTTTCCTGAGGAGCATGCAAAATCAAAACAGGCTTATGGAGATTTTAAAAACAAGCTATAAGGAGAGAAATATTGCTCATTTAATCTGCCAGCCTCAAGAGAATGCCTCACTTTTTATGAGAGTTCTCTAACTTTGAACCACATGTGCTAAGCTTGGTAAAATGTGCCTTTTTTTTTTTTTTTTTTTTTGAATTTCTGGGGTTTTGTGGTTTTATAATGAGAGAAATTGTGCCTTTTCATTACTTACGATTTCCCAGTGTCATGCTCATGGAATCTGTAATTGTTAGCATTAAAACTTAAATTAGGTCTCAGGTGAACTGCTAGGCATCTTTTTACCTAGACTGATGTAGCACAAGGCAAAAGAGCATTTCCATTTGTGCTTTTAAAACTTAGCCCTTAATTTAGTCACTAATGAATGTGAATCAAAAGTTGCAGAATTCATCTGTGCTTTCTTCCCATAATAAACAAATTCAGTAGTATTATAAGTGAACATCATAAGCAAAGCTATTCGATTTGCGTAGAAGCTCAGTAGCCTGAAGATTTGGTATGTCCAGGCTAAGAATTTGATCTGTAGGAAATAAACAGGAAAAGCAAGTGGCAATATGTAACACCAATATTGGCATGGAGAGCCTAAAAAATACAAAATTAGACCGAGCTATTTTATTGTTGTCAGTATTTAAGTCCTGTAAATTAGTTCAGGTGTAAAGCTTTGTCAAGATGAGGGTGTAATGCAAGTGTATTTTTCCATCTAGGGTTTCCATCAGAGCTGTGCAAAGTTCACAAAGCTTGCTCCAAATGTTGACTCCCACTTCAGCTGCTTCCCAAAGACTGTGTACCTTTCTGGTTGTTTTTTGCCTTATACTATCACATAAGCAGTCTTCTGTAACATTTTGTTCTGTTAAAGGTTATGGATAAAAACAGAAACTAAGTGTAATAGAGATGAGCAGACCTGAGATTACATAGGCATTTTTCCATTTGTTTCCCAGTCCATAAACACATTGTATATCATTTACATATATTTTACCATATTTGGAGCATAGAAACTCATCTTCCTGAACAAGTCTGAGTTTTTCAGTACCCACGGATGGTTTTATCCTCTGCTCAGTATTTGTGTTTTGATAAGAATGAATAAGCTCAAACGAAGATAGAACCTGCAGAAATGAAAAAAAAAGCAGATAATTTTGTGCTGACACATAAAAATATGATCCCTAAAGCTCAACACAACTTGAATTGTGTTGATTTCTCAAGTTGTCTTTAACCAGATGCCTTCTTTCTAAATAGGACCTTTAGTGGCAAGGGGTACCCAAGAAGTAGTTAATGCAGCCCCCATGGCTGGGTTTCACAGTGTCAGCTGTGGTGCTGGTTTAGGTATCGGTCTGGAACTCCTAGCATTTCATCCTTGTGCCAGGAAGATGGTAGATACCAATTGTCTTTGTCCTTTTGACATCTTCATGAAGGCATTTCCCTCTTGATAGCATCTTCTTTTCATTCTCAACCCAGCTGCCTTCTCTACAGGAAAGGAAAGTAAAAAAAAAAAGAGTATTTGAGACAAGACTTTATATTTGAGCTGATCTTCCCCAAGGAATAGGCTGGGAAAATTAATCCTGCTTTCTGGATCTGGGGAGGAATTTCTCTCACCCTTGGTTCCACCCTTCCCCTGGGCTACAGGCACTTTGATTAGCTCAAGAGTCGTCCTTGAAGGATGCTGTTTGAGAGGAAGCACACAGCTGTTTGCCATCCACAACACCAGCTTGAATTAGTTAATGTATATTAAGGAGTACCACAGTGTATTTTTATGCCTAGCAGCCCTATTTTAAGTCTGGTTCCTGTAAATCTGCTGTTGGGAATTGCAGAAGCTTCCCAAGAATTTGAGAGTTAAAGTTGTAATGAGACGCTAGAATATCTGTTTTCAGTAAACACCAACATTTAAATATTTGTGTTTGATCTAGTCTGAAATGTAAAAAGGAAGAAAAAAATAATATTTTGAAATATTCATAGAACTGAATTTCTTCAGAATTTTGTTTCACAGGATGTTTTGGCATTCTTTCTGAAATGTTAGATATCAAAATACCATGAGATGAAAGCCTATGACAGTTGTAATAAATAAATTGTATAGTAAGGAAACTTGCTACTTAGAGCTGACTGAAACATCATCTTTTCTAGAGGGAGTATCATCCTGTCAAATTGCAACACAAACATGAGATAATTTGATCATTTAGAGACATGGAATGGTAACCTGATCCTTAAGATAACAAAGGTTTTCACTTAGACTCAGGAAGTATAAATGCAACTGGTAGAATGAAAAGAAATGTGGTTAGGGAAGAAACAAAAACATGGGTATATTTATTTTTGATAGACCTTCAGAATTAGACCACATGGAGACAAGTAGTAATTTTTGCCTAGTTTAATAGACTTTAGTAAAGGAAGTAAAGACAGACTAATATCTTGCCACATCTGTTTCATTTTGCTGATGGTTTCGCTTCTTTTCATTGAATGCATCTGCTAAAATCTGCATCTTGCACTGATTGTTCAAGCAATGGAACATAACTATTCTTTTTATATTTCTTAATATTCAGTGTATGAGACACTGAAACCACTAGTGACAGAAATTTGTTACTTAGATAAAATGGAAAATGGCTTATAGGAGATGCAATGTTTTGAATCAGCTATGCCTTCTCCCATACTTCTGTCCATAGAAGTTTTTTTCTGCACATGGAAGAAACTCATCCTTGGCAGTTTGAGGTTCACATCTGTACCACCAAGCAAGCGGAAGGGCTCTTAATAAGTCAGGTTGGAAAAGCAGCATTTTCCTACTCAGCAAGGTGACTTCTTACACACTTGGGCTGCCATTTTACCCTGTAGCTGTGAGCATTAAGTTAGTGTGAAACTCTCTTCCTTGAAATACAGCAGCTGTAAACAAACTGTGCTATTACAGAACCAGTGGCCGTGCATTTCAAAAGGATATCAGCACTGAATTGGAATGTACTTCTTTGCCTACTGCTGTTATCACCAGCCTTGCCCATTTTAGACAGCATTACATAATAGCAAAATATATTTTAGGAGAAAAAAAAAGAAAAGCACATTAAAACCCTCCCTATGGTTTTAATCTCCTTGTTTTATTTTATCTGTGGTTTAAAGCTGTGTCAGGTGTAGATCAAAAGCACCCCCCCTCCCTGGGGTATTTCATTTACAATTTCATTTAATAATGGAAGCGTTCTTCCATCTAGCTAGGACAGGGAAGGATTAAATAAAAAGCACTGTTCAGAAATCAAGTAGCACAAGTCTAGCCTGTCCCTGTGCTCTGCAAATGAAGTAGTCATGGAAGGGCTTGTTATTAGTCTATAATATCAAAACTGATAAACTATTAGTGTTTTGTCAGGCATGATATATGCTAAATGTTTCCCTCTGCAGATTGCCTTGACAAGAACTGTGACTGTTTTTAGACACATCTGGCACTGCGGATTTTTTTCCATCTTGCATTTCAGTGATTTAAAGGGCCTTGGCTGGGCAGAAGGATGTCAGCTGGTTGGTTTAAAATACTGTTATAAGACTGAAAAAGATTTAAAGGGGCAGTAGGTAAAATTCTGGCCTCGCTGAAGCTAGTGGGAGGAATGGCCATGGAGTTTAATGGCTTTGTGATTACTCAGTATGGCTTTTTCATCCATTTTTATTCTTAGTAAATTTTCCATTTTGTGAAATTGCCCTTTCTTTTCCATTCAGCTTCTCCCACTTTGAATATTAGCTCTAGGAGTGAGCGCTGAGATTAAATGCCAAACCCTGTATTTATACAAATGCCATCTTTACAGCTCACTTCTGTGGCACTTCTGTAAGACAGTAATGCTGGTGCAGGCGTATAAAAATAGTAAATGCAAGTATTCATGTACGAAAAGTATGTTCTTAATAGACTTTTCTGGCTGTGCTGCAAAAGGGCAGTGCGGCCAATGATGAATCTCAGGACCTCTGTAGTGTAGAGAAGCTACTCTGGTCTTTATGGAAAGAACCAGCGAGGCATGATTGCGCTCACATTGTGTCCTGTAACACCAAAATACATGTAGAGGCAGGGGAAGCCGTGGAACTCTCCTCTTCTCTCTGAAGAGTTTAATGGGAGCTGGACATCCCAAAACAGCCAAATCCCGTATGCGTTTGGCATATTTTGGCAGGCGGAGTCAAAGCTTGGGGCATGGAGAAGTCAATTCAAGGACATTGTGCTGTGGAAGAGTTTGCAGTCATCAGACAAGGAGAGGTAACAGCTCCATAACTGTCTCCAGTACAATGTATGCCCTGGAGGGATCTCTTTTCAGCCCTTGGGGCTACTCATGGGCATGAGGTACATCCTGCAACATTGGGTGGTCTCCTCTCCATGTCTGAAACCAGTTTTTGCTTGATAGACCTTTGGCATCTGATTAATAGACAAAAAGCTTGAATTTGTATGGCAAGATAGAGCCCTTTTGTTGCAGAAACAAGGACACGCAAAGGTTTCGGCTTTCTCCTGCCATTGCAGAGTTCCATGACAGATGGGAACAAAGTACATTAGGAAAAAAAATATAGCAGGTTTTGCTGCAGTGGCATTTTATATTGTTTTATCAGTTTCTCCCGCTACACTTCAGTTTGGAATAGCAAGAGATATCTTTCCAGCTTCAGGCATGGGAAAAGAAGCATTAAACTCCTGATTACCAAGTAGGAATTTCTAATGTAGTCTGCTAAAAAGTGGTCTTTTGAGTCCTCACAAAAGGTTTTAACAATGGGAGTGGACAGATACAAAAAGCAAAGTTGTAGACTGCGTGGACCCATTACCATCACAGTTTTACAATGCAGGGCTCAGGTGAGTAACAACAGAGGCAAAATGAGCAGGTTGCTTTGCTTTGTACAGAGGAGTGATCACAATTTTGCAACATGCATAAAACTTTTCTGAATAGCCCAAACAAAAGCAGGAAAAGCATGGTTGAAACCATGCTTTTAACCAAGAACAGACATATCTCTGAGCAGTCACAGGCCATTCGGGGTCATGTTCTGTCAACTAAAATAACAAGGATACGCACAAGGGATTTGCCAGGCGCGTGATTCAGGAAGCGTTAAAAAATACCACATATAAGAGTTACGTGGTTTTACTTCAGTCTCCTGTTTTCTTACACACACTTCCCCAAATTCTGCAGCTCTTCCTTCAGTTTCCTGGATCAATTCTGTCAGGCAGGATGGTTTCACAAGCACAGATGCTACCTTGTTAAAAAAAAGGAGGGAATGGAGCCAAATGGGTGTCACATTCCAGCTTGGCGGAACCTTACCAACATGCACCCCAAAAAAAAAGGAAAAATGAAAGACTGCTTCTAGTAATCAACACTGAATATAGAATTTGTGCCAAATTAGGGCTGTAAAACCTTCAGGCTGTCAAAAGGACTGAAGGAGACACCTCGTGACCAAACTGACGTCCCTGACCTGCTTGTCCGTGCTGTCACATACCTGGATAAACCTTCCCATCCCCGTGCCTCCCATCAAACCTCTCTGACAGCTTTGCCATTCGTACTTGCTTTGTAATCGTTTCAGTTTGTTTGAAGTGTGCAACTAAAAAGTAAGTTCTCATAACGTTGTGCTCACAGGCCTGAATACAAGTCAGAGACCTTTACAAATGCTGCTTCTTGATACCCATTGATCACCACATAAAAAAATCCATTCAGACCTGGGGTTCCTATTGGAAATTAGGGGACAGCCTGGTAATTGGATTAAGGTGTGTTTTTATTTGCAGCAGTTTCTCAAAAGGAAGCTCCTATTTTGCTCATTGATCACCTGCCCGATCTTTCTGCCAGTAAAAGGCACTCACATAGCTGAAGAGACAGGGCAAAGGTTGATGGAAAATGCAGTTTCGTGTTGCATTAGATGTGTGTGCTCCTCTGAGAGTGGTCAGGTAGATAAGATGGTAAGTGCATCTCCATACAGACACGGAAACATGCTTTGTTAATCCACAGTTAAATGGCTTAAAACCAATTTTTATCAATGTAGTCCTTAAAAATTGGAAGAGCCATTAGTTGCATCAGTATTTAAATTCCTGCCAGCCACATGCATAGATGCCAAAGAGAAAATAACTTCAGGACACTGGGATTGCATGTGTGAATTGGAGACCTTTGGAATCTATGTTATTAAGGGATTGGAGGGGAGAAGAAAAAGCTGTGTTTGCCTTCCTCATTTGCAGAGATGGGTTGAAAATACTAAATTAACTTTACAGGAATAGTCCCAGAAACACACCAGGTTCCATCATGTATGGACCATGAATTAGTTTGGCAGCAATTGCAAGGCCATAACTTAGGCCACTACAACACCCTCTTTTACTAGTCATCCACAAGAAATCTGCACCAAAATCGTTTATAGCTTTTTTCCAATCTAACAACTTCTTCCATCAGAACGTATATATATTGTATCCCATTGTGTTTATGAAAGATGTGCTTAGTTTCATTCTTTCAGAGCAGTACAGATTGTGCAACTGGTCACAGCCTGCCTTAATGTGAACCAGCCAGCCATGAGAAGTACCACAAGGCACTGAGAACAGTTATACCCCATTTCTCCCATTTAAAGGAAAAGGTACATCCTAGGCGTGCACTGTCAAGCCAAATCCTTTCTTTCATGATGGGCACCAAAGGCACAGCCCTCCCCAGGCTGTCTCCTGTCCCTGCACACCCACAGCTAGGAGATGGGAGACATCATTAGTCATGCCACTGTCCCTTGGGGCGATGCCAGAGAAATGATCTTGCTCCCTCCACACATCAATATTCTTGACACCCATCTTAAAACTTAGGTCATGCATATCCATCTACTCTTTGAAAACTGTCAGAAGGGTACAAATATCCCTTCACTATTTTTAGGGCTGTATCAGAAGTATTTATCGGCTTTCTGGCATCTCATCCCATTTGTTATATTTGATGCTATCTACCGGTTGGCAGGGGAGGAGGATGAAGCCCTTTAGAAACGCAGTGGCAGATGGGTGAAAGTCCATAAGGTAAGAGCACAGTGATGATGACTCCCAGGTGCTGTTGTGCTTGTTGTCACAGTCTGGAAGTGCCTGTTGCGGTCCCCTGACCATAGACTGAGCGGGGGGTTGAAGGAGCGGCTCATCCTCACCTTGGCATTTGCCTGCCCACGAGGTAGTGGGGATGTGGAAGTGGTCTGCCCACAGACACGGAGCATAGTGAGGGAGGAGGACAGCCGACGTCTGGTAACTCTTTGCATGCCATTAGCACTCCCACAACGCCTGGTGATGCCGAAAGACCACTTCCTTCAGCACACACCCTTGGCTGCGCATCCCTTTGCAAATGTGTACGAGGACGGAGCTCAAGCTGTATTATGCATAATTCATACTACTCACACTAGGTGGTATGTGACAGGTGTTGAGATTCTTGGGTTTCCACACATATATTGTCAGTGGGAAGCTCTTCCTGCTCCTCCACAGCACAGACCTCAAGGCCCCGCATCAGGTGGCTCTTTAATGTGCAGGTAATGTGTTCATCCACCTTGTGCCACAAAGCTGGGCTGTTTTCCTAGCACCACTGGGTTTTAGAAGGCAATGTATTCTGGTCAAAACTTTGCCCACATACCATCTGCTTCAGCATTGTCTTTCTTTGACAAGACAACTGAATATATAATGTCCACTTGGCTTTCCCAGCATTATGTAAGGTTGAGGTTTTATGTTAGGTTTGCAGTTTCGGAGCTCCTCAGCAGGTCTTGCAACAGGCTCCTGCTTTTGTTTTCAAGTGAAAGAGCAGCGACAAAAATCAATAGCATCTTCATAGCTATAATGAATGTGACCCACAGCCTTTTTTTAGGATGACAACAAGCTTCCGTCATATTTCTGGCCTGTTTGCAAATATTGATTTGTATTGTAAATTATCTGTAGCCATTTCATATGAAATCTTAAGGTCTCGCAGTTTTGCTCCCTGCAGTCCGTTTGGTATTGAATGTACCGCTATGAATCAAAAAACCTACACATAGACACTACTGATAGCCAAGGTTGCCAAGTTATGAAAATTAGGTGTTTCAGAGGGTTTTAAGCTTCTTAAGGAGGATTGCTTTCAAAAAGCTCCCAGTGAAAGCACTGCTTTGGAGTGGCAGCAGACTGTTTACTCAAAGTGGGGGAAAAAAGTAGAACCTTCATATGCAAATGAATGGCATTTGGAAATGCCATATAGCCACATCTACATATAAATAAGCCCCTCTCGGACTGCTGCACTAGCAAGGCTGCTTTGATATAGAAATTGCATAGTAGCACATAAATGTGAAACAGCAGGACACCACTCGGTCAAGTTCAGGCAGTTTCGTTCGTTAATCACCACTTAACTAAGTTAACTGGTATTGCTGTGGCACTGGGTGTTAGATGGGGAAGTGGTTGTGGTTGTGAATATAGTTTGGTTTTGCAGACAGGAAGAAGCAAAACAAGGAGATGTGTTTGTATGTGCTGCGTGGGGGCTGTGCAGTTGTCTGGCTCCTGTGCCCCAGAAGGTAGCACTGAATATAGAGGTGTTTCCTATGTCAGCATCCCTCCTAGTCACCCTCTGCCTCATTCTGTAGCTCCATGCCTGCTTGCTCTGAAGGAGACAGGATTTGGCCATATAAAGAAGCACATTCTGCTACTAACATGGGCGTAGCATAATGGTTATTCCCATCTCTGCTTAATCTGTTATTAAAGAGTAAATTACAACTCTCAGGCATACTTTTGCAGAGGGGAGAATGTAAAGAGGAGCCTTGGTCTGGTTCCTACTGTCCATTTTTGACCCCCTTCAGCACTGGCACTAATGAATAGCTGGAGGAGAAGTGGCTGGGAGAGAAAGCAAGCCGTCAGCCAGGCCATTGAGAGGAATTTCTCACAGAGAGGTGACACCCGCTCTGCTCGTGTGTGCTGCGTGTGATGGATACAGCATTACTCCTTCTGCCTTCGGCACACGGCCTAATTGGAGGGAACCTCACAAATCTCTAAACTGACACCAACTTTTTTTCGGCCCAGAATTACAATAATAATAAGGTTAACTCATCCTCTACGGGCGCTGTCATGAGCTGCCTAAGGAGATCATGCACAAGAAGGAAAACTACGACTTCATTTCTTTATATGGCTGATTTCTGAAGGGGGAGGAAGCCAATCCCATGGAGCCAGAGGCATTCTTAGACAGGGGGATCTGAGTGAAGGGAACATCATCGGCATGCTAAAAACAAAGACTAGCTGAGTTAGCACAAAGAAGGGTGTAATCTATTCTATCAATGGGGTTAATGCAGATTTATTCAATCCTGGCTCAAAAGAAGGAAGCACAAACTGTAAGGGCCCCTTTACCCAGGGCTTTGATAAATCCACAGTGCAGCCCCTCATCATGAAATCCCATCTGTAGCAATGATTGCAGGCCTCGAAATCAGCGCCTGTAGCAGCGGTCTTAAAGAGCTCCATCTGTGTAGCTTATCCACAAAAGTATTGAGAGATGGCTTGGTGACAGCTAACAGAGAGACCACATGGGGATATGAAGACCTTTCCAATCTATTGGACTGGGAAGCAGGCAGGTGCTGTTCACATGCAGTGACGAATCGCTCTGGGAAGCTGCTGAAGGAAGAGGTCAGTCCATCATCTCTTGATGTCCTCAAACCAAGTGTGGAGGCACTTGTGCAGCATCCACAGCGGTGACTGCTGCTTTTACCAATGACCCCAATAGGGGTGAGTGGATGAAATGGGGTGGTGGGCAAGTGGAGGAGGTCAGACAAAGTGCTTTACCTCCGTGAATGCAGTGGTCACCCCAGGGGGGGAAAGTGTCTATTGTGAGCACCCGAACACGGAGAGAGCGCTTGGTTTTGAGCAACACTTTATCCCATGTGTTGTTTTTCTCTTTTCTCCTTTGTCTTGGCTAATATTGCTGGATGTTCCTGCTCAGGCGTGTGAGCAGTGTTTGCTAGCGTGTACTTGTATCCCTGTGCTATTTTGGGGTTGTATTGCATCTTGTATTGCAGTACCTACTTGGTAGCACCTACTCTTGTGTGTAGGAGCCTCAGCTGCTTGGGATCCACATACAGTCTCTAGGGGAAGGGATAAGGAGTCTTTGCCCAGCCAGTAAATCCAGGTGGACTGTGGCAACTGAAAAAATAGATGAAGGGTACAAAAAAAAGGCTACATTTAGTTTTGAGCAGGAAAATGATCTTGTTATGTGCAAGAAAATCGTTAACAAGTTGCCTAATTTCAAGCAGTCTTCTCAAATAAGGAAGATCTGTTCACAGATGTTGTAAATGAAAGCTCTTCTTGATGTCAAAAGTTCAGAGGTAGCTTTAACATATATAGCAGAGCCAACATCTATATGCTGACAAGCTGGAAGTTCTCTGTTTGAACATCTGGGGATTATTAGTGTCTTAATTCATCGGTTTCTATTATTAATTATGGCAGCATGTGGAATAATTAGGATACATTGCTGCAAAAGACAGAGCTCAATATTTTTTTCCAAGTGTGCTAGGACATCTTGCCATCATCTCAAACGGAAAAAGCACTGGATTATTTTTAAAAAGGAAAGTGGATGTTATCTTATTCCAGGGAACTCATTTGCATAGGGACATTTAAAATTAATAAATTACTGTGTTGAGCAAGCCTATTTTGTGCCTGAGAAAATAAGTGAATGTCATTTAATTCACCAAGTTCCATTTCCCTTCTTTTTTTTTCGCCTTTGGTAAAGTAGCTTATATGGGGAGGGTATTTTTTGTGCAGTTTATGTGGAAAGACAAGCTTGAAGTTTGTACTTGGAATGGCTGCAGGATGAATTTAGGCTAGGGCTGCAGCATAGTGGTGCCAGACGTTTTCAGCTGACATTTGGTGTCTCACTTTCCACTAGCTGTCGGGGAGAGTGGGCTGGTGAGCTCCCTCTTGAGCAGCAGCAAGCGTTTCCTTCTGAATGTTCACTCCAACACCCACCCAAACAGTGATTTTCATGCAAGTTGCTTGCACACATTTTCTTCATTGTAAAGAGAAACTGTATACTCATAAGATCAAGAGCAAGGTTTTAAAAGAAGGGAACATACTGTGTCAAGATAATAGGTCAGATCTGAGTAGTTGTTAGTGGTGAGGTATGGCTGTGTTGGTGGATGGTAGCGTGGCTGCTGGCAGCTCTGTCAAGGGCAGAGTGTCTGGAGCTGTTGAGCAAAGATTCCAGAGAACTCCCTTTTCTCTCATCAGAGCTGGTTCTGAGCTGGGATTTATCATCACAGTTCTTCATTACAACGAAGAAGGCAGCCTAAGGACTTTATCCTCATAAGTTGCTATGGGACCTCAATTCCTGTTAGATGCAATTAGAGAGGCGGGAAAGCATCAGGAAACCTGCTAAAGCAATGCTGCAGTTTCAGAGGGAGCAACACCATTGCAACCCCATTCCTCACGACTTTGCACAGGGACCTTCAACTGTTCCTGGAAACCTTCCTGGGCTGAGGAAGCTCCCTTTTACCACCCCAAAAAGCAGCAGTTGCTGACTGTGTGAAGACTGTCATTTAGTAACATAAACAGCTATCCCGAGGCTCATCCATAAGATTCAAATTCCTACCCTCATCAATCACTGAAGCTCTTCCACAAAGCTTAGGACATCCTCTACGTTTGCTCCAGAGGTTGACCTCTGACTCTCTGGACCTTTATTTTGATTTCAAGTAAGAACTGTGTACCAAGTCTCTATCATGTAGAGCAGAAGATCTTTTTTAAGTAACTTCCCAACGCTATGCTCTGCAGCATATAGCTGGGAGAACTGCCAAGGAGGTAAAAGGAGGTGGAGACACACACTTCCGAAAGGGGTTGAGAAGGTTAAGGACACACGTTTGACTCAAGAATCCCTTTCTCCCTTCATAAATCCTCTGACAATGTGATATGTAAGGAGTCACTACTTCAATATCTGCAAGAGCTTTCAGCTGCAAATTTGACTGACTTCAGCAGTATTAAAAGATTAAATTATTATGTAAGTCAGTTCTCCTTAACCACTGTTTCCAATGAGACAGGTGTCAAAATAGCTTCTGCTGCACATCATTCACCATCTCATCCCTTATTTAATGAAATATATATATGTATATATATATATATATATACATGTATTTACAGGACCTGCCTTGGTCCAGTGACAACTGTACACTAGGCATTAACACTGTACATGAACCAGTATTTTATGATGGGCCTAATCTATCAGTTACATTTTCCATAAGCTCCAACATTAAACCTTGTACAGCAGCAAACAGCTAACATGAGAATTCAGAGACGTGGCCCTTCACTTGGCTTGCCTGAACTCACCGAGAAAGTCTTGCTGATTCAAACATAAAGAATGACAGAATTATCACCCTTGCAGAACTGATTGTTCAGTGCCTGGCAGTCCATTTTTGGACATAAAAATCCTATGGTTTTGCTTAGATTTTTATCTAATTTCTCCAAAGTGGATTGCAGGAACTTAGGTCTGGAAAGAGTTTTCTGGGCACTCCAGGCAGTACTTCATGTAATCCTCATCAAGGGCACTAATGGATTTACTCGTTTGTCAGTGGCACTCCTCCACATGTTCAAGTTGTGTAACAGAAGCTCCATGTGAGCTCAGATGGGACCTGGGGACCAGTGAGGGCTGCCCAGAGAAGAAACTGGCTGCATTGTTTTCATCACTTGTAGAGTTTGGTCCTGCAACTGGGCAGGCTGTTTTGGCTTCTGAATTTCAGCTTCACTGAAATAGTTACCTGGGAATCGTAAGGGAGCACGGTCTGCTTCCGAAAACTGAAGGAAAGGCTGGAAGAAAAGCTAAACCAAAAATTCAAATAAAAAGAATACAAAATATATTTGAAATAATTCTTCTTAACGGAGGACAGCAACAGCCATAGATATTAAGGAATTTAGACAAGATTTAAATAATTCATTTAACATTTCAGAAGATAATCCATCAGGACAAGCAAGATCACTGAGTGGATGGTCAGCCACTGGATAGCTTTTCAGGATCAAATTTACCCAGTGGAATAGCTTGCTGTCTCTGCATGTCCCTGTCATCCACAGAAAGACTGCAGAGCAAGTGTTCAACTGGGAGTCTCTTCTAGGAAGCAAGATAATAAGCTGTTTCAGTCTACATGAAGTAGCATCTGGCTTCAATGCATTTAAAAATAATCTGTTTTGACTAGTGTATCTTATATGATAGGCTATCATGTCATGTTCTGGCACTAACAAAAGATGTGAACAATATGAAATGTCATGTTAGGCTAAAGATGCAAAAAACGTTGCAGAAATGCAAAAGATGCTGGCTTCCTCAAAGTGGCATTTTCTATCTGAAACAGAGCTTCAAGGTTTCTGAATACAGTTGATCTGAAGGGTGACGGTGTACTTCTTTTTGCAGTAAAAAATGCACTTTGAGAAATGCGACAGGAGTTACTTTTGTCCAGAGATAGGAAAGACTGGCCCAGTCAGTCCAGATTTCATCTTGGCTTTACAACTTCTGTCTCAAATTCTAGCCATTACCAAAAGGTACAAATCTGTCGTTTTGGTGCAAATAAAACTCAAACATAGTCACTGATAACAGTGCAGCAACTCCAGTGTTTGAAGAAGAGCTACTGAATTTAACTTTACAGTTACAGAAACCTGGCTAACTTCAAAGCCACTCCACAGACACTTTGGTCTGTGTCATTGCTTTATGAATACCAATCTACTGTGCTCGGAAAAGAGTGGGTAACTTTGTATTTAAGCTTTGCTCTCTGTAGGCGTAAGATTGTGCTAAAGGGGCTCCTTAGTTTAGTGATGCTATAATCTGATCAGTGCAGTACTGAATCTATAAATAATCCAAATTTATTTCATTTAGGGTTTTTTTTTTAATTGTACAGTTCACATTTGATTCATAATTTATACATATTTTTATTCATATGCTCTCTTTTTGGAAATTATTTCTAATTCTTATTTCACAGTGATGTAAACCCTGCAATGTTAGTACCTCATTGACTGCTGGATTACTGAAAAGGGTTCAGATCCTTCAAAAATGAAAGCAGTCAATTTAACATGAAGGGACTTTTAATGCATATCTTGGTGTTTGGGTCTCTATTTTGATTTGAAAAGATGCTTTATGTAATGAGAAAAAATAACCTGTTTTGAGGGAGGAAAATATTTTGTATGAATTCAAAATGTGCTGAAAGAGGGGAACTTACTCTGAACTAAATGATGCTTTTACTGCGACCTGTCTTTCGAATGACTGAAATGACAAATCAAACTAAATGCAACTCTTCATCCCCTTCTCTGCCTTTGTATTCAATCCCTAATTCTTTTAGAGGAGTCATCAGTCAAAATGGGGGATTACAGGCAGTTTGTGTTTAAGTTTTGTAGTCTCTTCCTAGCGAGATAATAAGCATTCCCAAATGAAGTGTTTATCCTGTGAAGTACTAACAAAGCTTGGGCCATCTCATTTTTCATACAGAAAAGCATTCTCCATCATAACATTACACTTAGAGATGTGAGTACAAGTTCTACAGGATGCTAGATTTACATTCAAGTATGCTAGAGGCCTTTTTAAAGAAACATGGTTTCTACCCTCATGATTATAGGAGGAGGAAAAGTCATTTCTATTTCACCAGCCTAACAGCCTGCACAGAGTGAGAGCATCTGCAAGTCTGGGAGAGGTCCTGATCCCCCTTTCAAGTCCTAGCAGATTTGTTTGTCCTGAAAGGAACAATTTCCCTCACCACCTTGAAGCATGCCTTTAAAAGAAGGAAACCAAATGGTATGCTTCCATTTTAGCAACACTGCTGGCTCATCTGAGAAGGGAGGGATTCTCACACTGGTTAGTGGTGGCACACAGACAACACAGAGATATCTTGGTACCTGAGAAGGAAGGATCAGAAATACACACACAGCAGTCTCCTATTCTTCAGAAAGGAAGCAAACTTCCTCTTGATAATGGAAAACTTCAAGGAAGTGGCATATTTGCCACAATAGAAAAGAAAATACATATTAATATGGATTCTGTATTTCTTGCTGCAGTTTCCTAGGCAGAAATACATTTGAATGTGGTCCATAGCAGAGGTGTGCAGCAGGCAAGTCTGTTGATAGCTGATATATGTCACTTACTTTTTCTGTTCTGGAAAGATTTGCAGGTGGAAAAAAAGGAACATACATGAAATCCTGGTGGGATGTTAACTCTCTGTCATATATTTTACATGCTGGTATCCAGTGCCTCACCTAGAGAGTGATAGGTAGCCAAAACTGTTTGGCAGCAGACCACATGGACCTTCTGCTCCCACCTCTTTCCAGTAACAGAAATTGCCAGGCAAGCTCTCAGAGGAGGTTATATGATGCCTATAACATGCTTCTTGTCAGCATGTCCTGTCTGTGCCATCCCAGGGAGAGCTGTCAGCCCCGAGCCCAGGAATGGTCCCACACCTTCATGCCCACTTCTGTGCTGCATGTCATTAACACAGAGCCTTTATTGTATCTCAGTATAAGCAGGGACTAGGAGAGGCAGGCAGGTTTGTGTTCAACATATGTGCATTTTAAAAGAGGCAATAATTGCCCATAATGCAGAGGTCCTGAAAGTCCTAATGATAGAAGTTAATGCTGTCTACAGGGATGCAGAGGTTGCCCTGTCATTCTCATTTGCTGTTTTAACATAAGGACAATATAACCAAGTTTATTAGTGTAAGTTGTTAGAGACTCTTAAAACTCTCCTTGGACAGCAGCAACAGGAAATAAATTCATTATGAAAATCTGTACCTTGGATCTGCCACACACACTTTTCCCAAAGGTGGGATAATACCTAAGCACACCTACTGCCAGCACCACTGGCTTGAAGGCAGAATACAAACTGTAATTGTTTCGTAGCACTCAGGGACTTCCTTTGGAAGATACAAATGCTTCAACTTGTGTACAGAATGTATTTCCTCAGACATCTATCTTGAGACTTTTTTCTTCTGTTTTTAATTAGTTGTTGCTAAATGATACTTTCACAGAAAAGGGAATTTTACCATTTGAGATGTCGTAAGTATTGTTTAAAAGGAAGAATTTGCCAAAACTACCCAGTACAATTAACACCTCAGTGGTCTGAAAAAATTGTGTGAGTCTATTGCAAGTAGCACTCTGTATTTCAGGTCATGATGTCAATGCTGGTCACATACCTGTTTCTACCTAACTGAAGTCTCCATTTTCCTGGCCACATGGAGGAAAGTATTTTCCAGGATCTGCAATCCCAGTGACTATTAACATCTATAGAAGTAGGCACAGAAAGTCAAAGCAGTTTAAAAGTACCTGTGCTGTGGGACAGGCAGGAAGCCACAGGGCTCTGGGGCATGGGTGTGCAGTTCTGATGATAAACTCCAGCTTTCGCCTCCTGCTCCCCTGCTTCAGTTGTTAAGTTATCTTTCTGAATATGTTGTATTGAATAATTAAGCGTATTGTAATGGTGTATTGCATGTAAATGTCCAGAGTCTTCTTCCTAGCCTTGCCTGGGTGTGAGGGGACAGTCCATAGAGGATAACAGAAATGATCAGGGATTTTTTATGTGCTATTCTGTAATCAGGTTTTGAATAGTCAAATTATTTTGTCTGGTGTCTCATTTGCTGTAACTTGACGGGAATTAAATATGCAAAATAATGACAGAAAACCTTGCAAAGCTTTTCATCTACAGCAGCCGACCTGTTTCAAGGTGCAAACCCTTGCTCTTTCTTCCATAAACAACATCTTTCACATCTTGCTCTTCTGATTTTGCAAGCCCTTGCCCTTGCTTCCACAAACAACATCTTTCACATCTTGTTCTTCTGATTTTCCTTTATCTGTTGAGTTCTTTCCATCATTCCACCTTATTCTGCATTGTTGTTAATGTTCCCTTCACCTGTGTTCACAGAAAATGCAAATAAACTGGAAGAAAGTGCAAGAGGGATCTACATCCCTTGTCCAGAGCATTACAATGGCTTCTGCATGCATGGCAAGTGTGAACACTCCACTAACATGCTGGAACCGTCTTGCAGGTAACCCTTCTACTGAGGAGGAAAGGCCACACACATGAAAAAACACTTAATCTAGACAAACCATGGAAAATAATGGTAACCGTGGCCCTTTGTGCTGCAAAACCCATTAGACTTAAATTATTCAACAAAGTCCCCAATTTCTGTGGTGAAAGTGTATTGAGTTATGTGCAATGTTAATTGACTGCAAAAACGTTCAGTAACCTTCAGTTATATTTAGATATATTTTTAAAAGCACGTCACAAAGGGCTCAGACAGCAGCCAGATAGCCTTCTCATTCTGAAGGAAAGGCACGACCCCAGGGGTATGTCCCTGCTGTGGCTGGAGGGATGCTCATGGGGCAGGGCAGGGAAAGGAGTAGTGAAAGGACATGTTTCTTCAGTGAATGCCTCCCTGCAGAGGTGGGGATATTACCTCTGAAGTCCAACCAGCAGCCTGGTGGCAAATAAAAGGACTGTTATGTATGAAGGACCATATTCCTGGGACATTGGACACGGAGAGCTAAGATATAGACCAGACTTATCGCACAGGGTAGATCCCTTAAGCCAGCTTCTCCCAGCTCCCGCAAACAGCCAAGGCAAGTTTTGCTCTTTGCAGCTGCTGCGTTTTAGGTTCTCCATTCAGCTGTAAAATGTCCTTTTCTCAAGCTGCTGGCTGCTGTGGGAACGTAGGAGAGGAAAAGGGTGGAAGCACAAGGCTTGACCCATCAGGGTTAGTGTGCCACTAACACTTCTGAGAGGGACCCAAGCAGTCTGGCTCGGTCTCTTAGGGTTGCTGCTGCCATTGACCTGGATTTTCACATCTTCTTTCTTGGGATTTTAGCAAGAGTTAAAATGGGAAACCCACTGTTTCTTCCCCACAGTCACAAAAGGAGAGATGTCAGGCTACAAGATGGGAACTGGTGAGCAGCGCAGCAAGCGGCATTGGGGTAGATGGTTGCAGCGTCAACAGAGGGTTTTTTATAGCAACCAGACAAAATGTAAATGATGCATCCACTTGCAGGAACATCTAATCACATTTCATATGGAGCTTGAATGATTGCTTATCACCTCCTTCGGGGTAATCTGCATAAGGAGCCACAACTAGATGGCTTTTCGCCCTCCCCCACCTCCCCAAAGAAAGGGAGAAATGTAAAATATGTTGTGCAAGGAACTAAATGGATTCTCAACGCAACATGCAAGTAGTTCCACTTGATGCTAGATAAGTCCCAGCCCCCTGGGGACTTCCTGGTACTATTGCAGTGATGCTAGGACCTGAGGTCTGCCTTCTGAGAGGGCAAGGAGGCACCGATGCCCTCTCTAGAGAGCCCATCCTGCAAGAAAACACATGAGCTCATGCTTAGGCATGTAATTTTTGGGTGTTGCACTCTTTGAAAGCAGCAGATAACTGGGTAAAAAACATCTCTCATTTCAGATGTGATGCTGGCTATACTGGACAACACTGTGAAAAAAAGGACTACAGCGTTTTATATGTGGTTCCAGGCCCAGTGCGATTTCAGTATGTCTTAATAGCAGCTGTGATTGGAACCATCCAGATTGCTATCATCTGTGTTGTAGTCCTCTGTATTACAAGGTCAGTATCTCTGGTATTTTGCAATAGGAAAAGAAAAGACTTTTGTTTTGCCTACTTTGTGCGCTGATTATATGGGTTTCTGCAGTGACACTGCTGATAGCAAATGTTGTTTAATTCACCAACAAACAGAAGATACCGTCTGGTCCAGCCAGCCAGTGCTGCCTCATAATTACAACTGAATTTTTACTTCCATCTTAATCAAACTTAGGTAGCAACAGTGCCTACAGCAAATGAAGGTTCCTATTTTGCATTCAGATGCTTGGACAAATATTGTTCATATAAATAGGGAAATACAAATACAGCAGCTGGATCAACACTTAATAAAACTAATCATATCTCCATCTGGTTTTCTCAAGGGCCCATTCCCTTAGTCCTAATCAGGCAAAGCATACAAACTCTTAAGCCTGTTTGCGATCCCATTGATTAAATGATTTCATTAGGCATGTATACATGTTCAAAGGTAACACACACGTTTACAATCTTCTCTGGATGGTGCCAAGCCATATATGATATTTTGTTTCTTTCTTTCTTTAATGAGGAGGAAAGGGTGGTTGTAATGGAAACGACAGCCCCAGAGTAGTTCAGAACATGAGAGGTAGATACAATCCTTCCTTGCCTACATGTGCCACTCTGCTTCCCCACTGAAGTGTGTTACCGTCTCTAGGGAGGGTTGGAGTAAGTTCTGAGCATTAGACATCTTCAGGCTTCTGTCAGAAATCACAAGGTTAAATTAATTCAGCTAGTAAGAATGAGAAATCCTTAGATTTAGAAATTAATTTATTTTTAAAATGAAAAAGAAAAATTAAGGGCAGGTATCATACCTGTGCAGAAAATAAAATCTCAAATGCATTTCAGTCCCTATGTTGCATTACCTGGCTGTAAGGCTGGTCTAGAATTTGTTCCTGGAAAAGACAAAAAGAAAAAATAATCATAAATCATTCTCTGGCTTCAAGGCTTAAACAAAACCATCTGATGAAAGGTAGCTGCTTTTTTGGCCAAGCTGAGTCCATCAGCTCAATGGTAAATGCTGAACAAGCAACAGATTATGGTGGTATTCACAGAAGTAATTCAAACAAACAAAGCAGTAGTTTGTGATAAGAAAAGGAAGATGGTTTAGTAACTGATAATGGAACAAATGCTCTGCGTGGTTTTGTTGAGTGACTAGTTTTGTCACCTTGACACAGTAACACAGAGTATTTTACACTGAAGAATGAAGACAGCTGCTTTCAGTGGTCTGGTACTGTAATGCAAATTACCCATCACACTGTTTTCATACATGGATGGTACCTTTTCCCACCCACTTTGTGACCAAGTTAATTTATGATCTTTTGACTTTTTTTTCTGTAAAGGATGTAATAACTGCAGAACATCCTCTGTCCCAGCATAATGATTCGAGATACGTTTACAAAAGTGTACTCTTAAGTAGCCTAAGAGAAATCCACATGATAAGAGCAGTATATGCATAAGTAATTGAGTTTTTGAAGCCATCTGCAGTGGAGAACCTGACTGTACTGGTTTGAGCTCTTGAAAGTGCTAAACACACCCTACCGGGTCCCTGAGAGAAAGAAGGGAAACTTCACTCCCGTAGAGGATGCTGCAGCCAGATTCTTTGCTGCTAATTTCAGTGCAGCTTCACCTAATTAATTTATCAAACTAGTTTGGTGCACGGTGTCCAAACGCTACATTTGAGCCACATAAGACTACCATTGTAAATCTTCTAGGTATCATTACTGTTGTTGCTCTTAAAATCACAGCTGTACAGTGGTACTGATGTACAGGGTGTCCTCCATTGCGGGAAGGCTCTGAGCAATTCCTGGGCGCTTTTAGGGCCATTGTTGCACAGATACTGTAATCTGAATAGATGAACTGTGCTGCTGACAGGGCAGTCTGCCCTTGCTTCTGGGTACCTGGTCCTGCCAGTGTTCTTGTGCCAGCATTGGTATGTCTGTAGCCACTCAATGAACCAGTCAGGGGATAGATTCAGCAAACAAAACACTGTTTTAAACTGGCTCAATTCCTTTATGAGGTTGGCCACCCAGCTACTCATTGCTAGTGCTAGTGATGGGAATAAACAGCTGGGGTGGAGAATTAGGGGACCAGAAGCAAAGAGATACAGAGAGAAGGAGGTGGAACAGTGAGGCACAGTTCCCACCCAATGACTTTTATCTTAGAGGTAAGGCAAAAGAGAAGCAATGATAAAAGTGAAGGAGGATGGCAAATAATATAGGTATGGCCCAGTGTCATAACGATTCTCATCAGTTTTCTTTACAGCTTTGCATTTTTAGTGCTTCCCTAATGTTTAGTCACAGCAGCTTATTTATGTGAAGAAATAACTTGATTAAAAATGAATGCGTAATGTGTTTTACCTGCTATGAATCACATTGTGAGTAACTTGAGCTTGCAAGCAGGCTTCAGCGGAGGGAGGGCAGGCCGCCTGTGCTCTAGTACCTAGTTTACACTGATGCAACTGCTGTGTTCATAAATGAACACATCCCACACACAGAGCACTACAAAGAACTTTTGATTAAAGAGTTAAGGACCAAGGAAAAACTGTCACTCAATTTTAGCAGGTGATTAAGTCTAAAAAGCTGGTTAAGTGCCAGCACCCCTCTTAGGAAACCCAAATGCACTTCAGACACAACCTACCTGCAAATGCAATAGCACTGCATTCCAGCAGTCATGATGTTGGTACTTGATCCTGGAGCTTTCCCAACCTTCCATCAGTTGCTAGTGTAGTGTATTATGCAATTAAAACGTGGACTCTTTTTGGTTAAAAGATGATTTTTCATGATCTTAATTGGAGTAATCTCTACATTCGACTCGATCTCTCTCGACCTTGGACTAAGTGACTGTATAGATGCTGTCAGTGTCGGTTTTGGGAAAGCACCTGTGAGATGCTCATCTCCTTGCTCCCAATAGGAGCAGTCGGTATCTCCGGCAATGCGCAGCTGCATCCCCTGGGATTTGTGACCATTCTGGTCAACAGCAGCCACTTGGTACCTCCATGTTTCTTGCAAAACCAGCCTGTCTGTGCCCACTGTGCCTGGTTCCCCAACCAGCCTTCTCATTGCCAAGTGCTGGGCAACGCAGGGCTGCACTTTGTGCTGCAAATCCTCATCCTCTGGGACTCAGGAGGAACCCCTGGCAGCTTGGGGCTGCAGGAGGATCTACAACGCTGTCTCTGAGCATCGTGTTGAGGCGTCAGCGCTGTCTCCCATGGAGCTCTGTAGGGTCCTGGTGTGCAGTATCCAGCTGACTGGGCAGGAGAGGCCACCTGGGGACAGTCGGGGCTGGGAGGCTGTCAGCGTGTGCATGACATGACATGCAGCTCAGTGAATCAGCCCTGTGTTTGCTAACAGCGGCTCCCTGACTCACTCAGAGAGCTTGATCGCCTTTTTAGGAACACACACTGAATAATGAGTTTGTCATGAAATCGCAAACCAGCTAAACTCGGCATTAGTTTCATAATGAAAGCTCTGCTGTGACCTCCAAGAGCGCTGATTTTTCCTGGAGTAAAGATAGCAGCCTACTTTACTGCTTCCAAGAAAGGAATGAGGCACAATGTAATACACAGCCCTGCGGTTTCTCATGAGGGGGTGGTCCTGTTGGCCAGGACAATCTGACCCATATTTTGTTACATAATTCTGTTTCAGTATTTTGAAATGCTTCATAAGTCCTTATGTTCTTGTATAGCCTTCCTGTTGGCATCACAAAACTACAGCATCACTCCCATTCAACAGGGAAATAATGGCTTTTTTGGTTTTAAAGGGTTGGTCAAGACTTATTTCTGTCTGTTTTGCTGTATTTGACACAGAGCCGAAAGCCAATGCTTTGAGCTCTCACCGCTCTACTCAGTACATAACCCATAGGGTTTCATAAAGGGCTGCAGAAAGCCTTCCTCTAAACAGAAAAACAAGTTAGCCCAATACAAAGGGGATTATTTTCTGTGTTAGTACGGTTTTGGTTATCATGGGGCTTTCTGTCATGCCACACCACGAGGGTGTTTCGGTCTTTCTTGTGTAGCTTCCTGAGCAGAGGACAGAATGAGGCAAACCCGGGATAAACACTCACACTGAACTTCACCTGAAGAAAGAGATTTCTGTCTAAGGGTGCCTTTCCATGGGAGGAAACCAGAAACACAGCATTATCTTTCCATTAAGGACAAATGCTTCATAGCATCCCCACAGCTGATGCTGCTGCAGGTGGAATGGTGGAAACGTGTTCTTGCTGAGGAGCACCGTGAGGTCCTGGGGCAGAAGAGATTTGCTTATGCAGCCACCCAAAAGGAAAATAAGATTTGGGTTTTTTCCAGTGCAATTGCTTTCCTCACTAAGCCAAGCAGCCTTGTGAGGAGTGTAGCACGGTGCAGGCACCCGTAAGTAAAGTAGCTGCTCGCTAATGAGCTGAACATGGAGCATTTCCATGGAGACTAATAGGGATTGCAGACGCTTAGCTCCTCGGAAAGGCAGCTCCCGCTTCCACTTTGTAAATGCTTCACAGACCTGGGATGCTGAGCAGGTGAGCATGCGACCATCCTAAATCTTCCACCTGCACCTCGCTGAAAGTAAACCTGTTATTTATAGATGAGTGATGCTGTGCAGCTGGGGCTGTCACAACGGAGTCACCACTGCTCACCAGGAAGGAGCAGGAATCGTAACATTTCCTTTGCCATATTTTTGTTCACACTGTGTTTTGTGGGGTCTGTGTTCTGGGGGTTTTGTTGTGGTGCCATTGGCCAGCCCATTTCATCTAATTGAAGAGGAAACGTGTTGAGGGGCAGAGGACGCTTGTGCCACTGCTCAAGCAGATGCATTGTTAAGGGCTGTGTATTCTCACAACTCTCTTTTCCAGGAAATGTCCCAGGAGCAACAGAATCCACAGACAGAAGCAAAACACAGGGCACTACAGTTCAGACAACACAACAAGAGCATCGACAAGGTTAATTTAAAGAGCGCATGTTTCCACAATGGCAAAACTAACTGCAGAGAGCTTGGACTACAAAATACAGTATTATAGACAAAAGATTAAGACAAGATCTACACATGTTGCCTTGCATTTGTGGTAATCTACACCAATGAGAACATGTACTACAGCTATATTTGATTATGTATGGATATATTTGAAATAGTATACATTGTCTTGATGTTTTTCTGTAATGTAAATAAACTATTTATATCACACAATATAGTTTTTTCTTTTTCATGTATTTGTTATATATAATAAATACTCAGTGATGAGAAAAAAATTGCCTTTCTTAAATTTGCTGTATCTCATACATAGCTGTGTATAGTCTTGGGATATTGTATATGGACACTAACAAATCTTCTTTTTTTTTTCTTTTTCCAGTTCTAGTGGCAATTTTGAGTCTACTGAACTCAGTAGTAGGGTTTTGAGTTGGTCCAAGATCAGCGACAATTATGGATGTGGGAAAGGTGAAGAATAATTTAACCTACATTGAGGAGGGATAAAATATTTCAGATCCGGAGTCAACTACATTTCATCAGCCTTCTTCTCCCATACCATCTATCCTTACTGTCCCATAGCTTAGGAAGTCTTTGCCTTCTAAATTAAATCCTAACCGAAGGGGAAATGGAAATTGTCAGTAACCGCGATGAGAGTGTAGGGTAATGTTTTGATTTGGGAGGGAATTAGGTGTCTGTCAAGGTGAACCCTACAAGAACGCCTTGCAGAATCTCAAACTCTGGTCACTGGAGTGAGTGAAAATTGCTTCTTACTGTTGATTGAAAATTATTAGGTTAAAAAAAGTTAATAACATAATAACAGCTGAAATGCCAGCACCATTTGTACCTCATGAACATGCTGATGCAATTTATTTTTTCAAAGAGAAGGTGAAAACCACTCAGAAAATACCTTATGAATAACTTTATGGGTGACCCTACTCCATTAAATGTAATGAAGTGAAATGGTGGCTATATCTCAGGAAAATAAGGGCATGTGTTTTGTCACATGCACATGATGGACAAGAAGCAAAGTTATTTCCTGATAGCTGAAACTCTCCAAAACACATTCTCTCAAGAAGGTAGCATTACTCTAGTCTGTGCTATGAATTTTGAAGACAAGAGAGTGAGACTGAAGGGCAGAGTGTGGTAATTTCACTCCTGCTGGATAACCCGCTCCACTAATTGATTACTGGAGTACTAGTCGCACTAATATAAGTGAACTAAAACCTCTCTGTAACAGTATTCTTTGTGCTGCTCCTTTCCAAAGAGACTTTTCCGAGGCAGAAAGTACCCATGACAAGAGTTAGGAGTATTTCTCACTGTCATCACCACGTAAGAAGTTGCATTTGGGCTAGAATCAGACCGGGGGTTACCTGGGATGATGTCTCATGAGTATGTTTCCATTTCCTGCTTCAGCACTGGTCTGATCACCCACAACAGTCACCACCAACCCCACCGGTGACAGTCCACCCGATCCAGCCATCAGGCACGGGTGAAGCAGTACTGCTACTTCTAACATGGCTTTTGGTCTCCTTCCACCCCCAGCCTGCTTTAAAGTGAATCCATTGCATGATGTTCACACGGTTTGAGTTTTTGTCTTGTTCTGGGTTTCTTGGCTTTTTAAAGGTAATAAAAGGCGATTGGCAAGAGATGCTTCCAGGCACCTGGTCTTTGCTGATTGATGGGAGTGGGAGTGCGGTGCTTTCGCAGGCAGCGGGCAGGCAACAGCACGTGAGGGCTCTGCAGCACTGGGATGCTGGCCATGCAGGGACCATCTGCTTCCCAGTGCCATGGGCTGGGGCAAGGCAGAGGGAGAAGGGGGCTGTTCTCCCAGCTCTCGACCATCAGGGCTTGTTTTCAGATTAGAAGCATGATGCTGCGGGCTTGGATAGTGTAGCAGAGCGGCAGCAAGCAGGCATGATGCTGGCCCGCTGGACCACAGGGACATCGCCATGCTCAAATCCACTGCACGATGCTCCTCTTTGTCCCAGTCCTTGTTGGTTTTGTATCCCATACACAGGCTCAGTGTGACATTGGAGGGGAAGCCAGGCTCTGCTGGGCTGTATAGGTTTGGTGACACGAGGTCCTTTCTAGGGAGACTTTGCGAGCTCTGTTAATTACAGTGATACCATCCCTCCATCACCTAAACCTGAGACAGCAATGTCAGCGAGCACCTCGGAGGAGCACTTCAGCATGAGGTTAAGGATTAGATTGGAAGCGGCAAACACAGCTGTACTCTGCAGCCCCCACCACCATGCTTTGTGCTGAGTGAAGGGTTGGAGTCTAACAAGCATCAAAAACACAGATTTTGAGCTGAATCCAAATGTCAGTCCCCCACTGGGACTATCAGATCTGGGTTGTTTATTTCCGTCACTTACATTAGATACAAAAATCAAATGTTAACACATACACACTGCCATGTACTGATAGCAGTAAACCTAATTAGAAAAAGGCCTGGCCTAAAATAGCATAACATCGCTTAGAAGTGAAAATAGAAGTACGACACACTATCTCTAAACTTCCCAAAGTTACCTGGTGCGCTTTTACCTTGCAAAGCCACATTTAATCCCCAAACAGCCTGTGCTTGTGGGTTGTTTATTAGCCGCATCCCCAGCTGCAGTAGCTGTCACAAAGCCTTCACACCTCTGAAAACAAGGCCAGTTTTTAAGTACCTGCTGCAGACCAGAGGGCAGAGAGGGGAAAGTGATTTCAGTTCTAATGCACAGAGGGCAGCTCCCAGCGAACAGGAGGCCTCATTGGGCTTTTCAGACTTAACCTTCAACATGTTGATACGGGCACGCAATAACAGAGTCTTGGGGTTGTATGTACAGGAATGGAGATTTCTAGAGAAAACCTTTGCAGCAGCAAGGCAGCAGATTTGGAGACGTGGATTTGGGATTGTTTTTTTCCTTTGCAGAAGGGACTGCAAAGTGCTTTTGTTCGAGCTGTCTGCTGGCCAGAACACGAGATGTGGAACGCCTTGGTGCAGTTGAACCTCACAGAATGCAGAGGGGTGGGCTGCGTGCGTAAGGACCTGGCCGCATGAAGCTGTGGTTATGGGGACAGTGTCATGTACAGAGGCAGAGCCCAGCTTCTCCACCTGGAATCACATGGAGTGGTGCCAATGTGTTGCTGTTTGTCCACTTCCCAGTACTATATGACAGCAGGCCCCTTGCAATACCAGTGGGAGTGGGCTTGTTCCTTACCTGGAGGATGCAGTAATTCATTTATTTTTGGCTGTTTGATAGGCTTTTTCTCTCATTCCACTGTGGCATCTGTAAATAACCTCAAATACCACCACACACTCACTTTACAGACCACATGAGAGAAGATCTAGAAGTGCAAAACCACTGACAACACCAGTAATGCCACCCTCAGCTTCAGCACCATGCCAGCCTGCAGTCACTTACTGACCTGGCTGTTACTTTGCTGAGGCCAAACTACTTGGTAAAAACAGGTAAAAATAGGACTGCTGGCACACCCATTCCCCAAGGCTTTTCCTGTCAGCCTGTAACATTTTTGGAGCAAGAAGCCGTGTGATTATTTTGTTTGTGATGCATTTAACGCAACAGCATCCTGACCTCGATCCTCAAAATAAAGCGGGGTGCTATTGGCATGCATTGAGTGCTGGCAAGCAGAGCCCACCCACCTTCCCCCAGCCTGGGATGTTCAGATGATGTTCAACCCCTTGGTGCCTTTAGATGTAGGCAAACAAGGGTTCTGTGCTGGATGCCAGCCCACAAGTAAATTGCCTGTACAGCTCATACAAACTGCAGCAGGTGGGTGACACGGCTCTCACCTTCTCCCACCCCTAATGCTGCCCTACAGGACAGGCACAAGCTTCCACGCCTCTCCATCATGAGGCTTTACCTTAAAATAAAGTCTAATCAGACAGTCATTATCATTCACTTTTCCCCAGTGAGAGTGAGGCATGATTTACAGAACATTATCATTACAAAAATATTATAATTAATAAAAGGAGGCTGGATATCCCATTCGCGCTGCTGCCGCCTTTAGATTACCTGCCTCTGCACACTAAGGCACTGTGATTACCTCAAGTGAAATAACACTGGGGTAGTTTTTCCCTGTAGCTGTAGTCATCAAGGGTCTCACATCCCTGGGCAGCATTAGATTAGGTCAGCTTTCCTGGGTGCCAGCCTGGAGGGCCACATGTTGAAGGCAGGAATGACTGCATCTGTATGAATGCCCCATGCACAGGCTAACCAAAGGGGCAGGCGGATGTAGGCAGAAGGTGGGTGCCGTGTGTCGCTGTCTCCTATTTTTCCAGAAGCAGCTCTCAAAAAGCCTCATCTTCAAAGAGCTCTCTAAAGCTTCTTTGAAAACAAAATGATTAAAGGCTATTTTCCTCTCTTCCAACATCAGACACATCTCGCGCCACATCCTTGCTTTCACCCCTTATTATGCATGCAGCTTTTCCGCAGCTCCCACTTTTGCATCAGGGTGGAAGTTACAACTTGGAATTAAAAACAAAGTTCCTTACCACACATCAAAGTAGGCATGGCCAGGCTCACCCTTCCTTTTATTCGTAGGGGGGGCTGTCTATTTACAGACGTCAGCCCCCATGGGTTTGTATTCCAAGCTGGAGGCAGGAATGCCGACGTCTGGCAGTGCTGGTGGGGTTTTCTCTCTTGAATGATCAGTAACCTCAACTGGACTTCAGGATGACATGATGGAGATATGCTGGGCCATTATGATGAGGTATTTAGAGCTGCTTTATTAATCACAATAATACTTGATCTACAGTTCTGGCCTGGACAGACCACAGTCTGTCTGACTGAGCCAATTACATTGTGCTCTGTTTGACATAGGAGCCAAAAGTCTCGTTACTTGCCCCACACATACATGACAGTGCACACATTAAAAGAGCTGCTGCCAGCACCCATGGACAGGAAGGGCAGGAGGAACAGGAGGGGCAGGCTTCTACCCCAACCAGCCTTTAGGCTGATGCTTTGCCTTCAAATGCTTTTCATATGAGGTGGGCTTAGAGTTTATTTCCGTTTCATTTTAATTAACAGTTTTGTCACAGCAGGAGGGATGCTGAAAACAAAAATGCACTTAAAAAAAAAAAAAAAAAAGCATGATTTTTTGGATTTCTCTCAACTTTTCCCTTTTTTTTTTTCTGCCGCATTGAATGCGAGCCACAAAGCAGTAAAATATTCCGCAGTCTCACAAAGCAGCCGCCAAGCTGCATAATAAAAAATCATGTGAGGAATCTGCTCTATAATGCTAACTAGGTGGCATCAGCCGTGGCTTTGTAAATAAAATGTGAAGCCTGTTTTGCTCAGCTTAGGAAAGGCAGATCCCAGGTAGAAGCCTTGATTTCAGTCGCGCTCCCATTTGAGTTTCCCTCGGCTGTGGTAGCCATTAGCCCATGCGGCTGTTCCTCACCAAAGACAAGGGGGACAGGAGTGTGGTTTCAACCCACCAGTGACCGAGCCTCACAGATGCAGATGTGCCCCCAGCCGCTGCCATCCTCCAGCTCGCTTTCTGGGGGTCACAGCACCGTCCCCTGTCACCGCCCCAACGTGAAATAAAAACAATTGGAAGGTGAAAAGTGTTAAGAAAAGGCAGTAGTACCTCATAAACTTGCCATGGGAGAAGCTTTAGAAGCAGCTTGCTTTACATCAGGTCACTGGGAAATGAAGCGTCATTATTCAGGATGAAATCCAGCCTCTAAGTGCAGATGCACGCAACAGACCATCAGCACCGCCAGGGAAGAGGGGCAGCGGTGGGTTTTACAGCAAGCAGCTTTCAGCAGAACAGGGACAAGCCGAGAGGTGAGGAAGAGCCATTTAATGTGACCTGAATTAGTGGCTATAGATAGTGCTTCCTGCATGTTTTACATTTTGAAATAAAAAGGATCTTCTTGTTTAATGGTTAATAAAAATGATTAGTGCTCCCAGGGCAGGGATTCTGACAGATGCAGACTGTGCTGGAGGGACCAGCTACAAGACACGAAAGGAGATGAAACCAGTCTCTTTTTTTTTTCCTGTGGAGTTCATCTCTACCAGCATTTGCAAGTTAATTTGTGACATAATTATATGTTGCTTCTGTCACAGAAGCCCAGCACGTGCGATGGGCCAGCGGCCTGCCACCGGCAGCCTGCAGCAGCCCAGCAAACACTGTTGTAGACAGAACAGCCAACAGCTAAGAGGTTGTGGGGGTCTATACACACACACACATATTTGTATATATAGATGTATTATATATGCACACTCATATATACACACATTTATACATGTCTATACACACATGCATATAATACACATATATAAAATACAAGTGTATATATATATGTCAGTGTATATAGCTGTATCTATCCATAGAGATAGATATAAAGAGACAGAAAGATAGATAGATATAGATGATATAGATATAGATAGATATGGATATACATAGATAATAGATATAGATATGAATATAGGCAACAGATAATAGATATGGATATAGATATAGATAGATATAGAGATATAGATTAGATCTAGATGTAGATATATATAGATTAGATATAGATAGATGATATAGGTATAGATTAGATATAGATACAGGTATAGATATCGATATAGATGATGATATAGATAGGGGTGATAAATACTATACAGAAAAGCAAGCTGATTGCCTTGGAGCATGCCCTGCTTTGCCTTAAAGCACCCAGGCTAACTGCCCAGGAAAGCGTTGCCCTGTCCACCTCCCCAGTGTAGCACCCAGCATCACCATCTTCCTAACAAAAATAAAGCCTGCCACGCCAGCCTCCTGGCAGCTCTGCAGCCTCTCTGAAAGCTGGGCTGACTTTTCTTTTTCTTTCGTTATTTTTTTATTTTCATGGCATGCCACACAGAGGATTACAGTCAGTAATAGTTTTCTAAGAAATAAAGTCTATGAAAGTAATTGTTAGAAACAGGCAGCAACAGCAAATGCTTGCTGAATGGTTGCCATAGTGCAGGAGCACAATTTGAGATGTAATATCATTACTAATGATATTTACTTGGCCTGCAGAAGAGAGTGGGACTTGTGCTCCCTAAATGTCATTTGACTGCTAATATGTCACTAGCACACCCAAGGAAGGGACCAGCGTGACCCAGGGCACCACTGCCCATGGGAAGGTGATG
>JBCJKH010027543.1:0-14920 GCA_039877255.1 Loriculus beryllinus | reverse complement strand
TTCTTTCTTACAGTGACACTGAGATTCTCCCCCTTCCTCCCTCCCCCCATATTAGAATATAAAAGTATTAAAGTCTGGAGAGGGCAAAAATGTAAGCAGATCCTGGCAGTTTAAGAGCCCAGATGAAGGCAAGTTGAACTTCTGTTCCAGAAGCCCTCCTTTAAGCTGTTTGTGGAGGTGAAAGCTCTGGAGATGATAGCAATAATAGGAACCAGCCGTTTTCCTTTTCTTGTTCTCATTACTTGCCCCGTCTCCCCTTCTCCTCTTCCCCCCCCCCCCCCCATGGATGTGGGTTTTGTTTCAGTCTTGGGTTTTTTTGGGTGGATTTCTTTCTTTTTTTTTTCTTTTTCTTTTTTCCTCTACAGAGAGCTTTACAGCTGGGAGCGAGAGGTAACTAAGCTTTTATTTTAACCAAGTCAGCTTGTGGGTTCTGCTGTTGCAGGCAGTGGATGAGCTCTGATTTTGGGGCTGAATTCTGCTCCTGACCCTTCTTTCCTGGACCACCCTGTAAACCGCTTGCTTTGGTGAGGGTTAAGCCAAAGGGTCGTAGCTCCCTTTGCAAGGTGGGGTGAATGAAGACGTGACAAACCATACACAGCTGTATGTGCATGTATTTTTACATATATATATATATTACATCTCTGCTGTCATCAGCAGAGCTGCATCGGCTGGAGGGTAGCAGAGTGTAAAATGTAACTAACTCCGTTTTAAGTGCAGTCTTGGGTATTAAGCCCTCTTCTTTGACCTCATGTGGCAACTTTTTAATCTGGACCTATCCTCCTCACTTCTTTTATCCCAGATGTCAGTGATCCCAGATGTGACTGTAACATGGATTATGAGCATAGTGGACTCTGTTTGGTTTTAAAATTAGAAAAAAGATTCTTTTTCCCATCAGAGCTTTGCATGTATTTACTCTTTGATCACATTGGAAGGGCCTTATCCTGTCTCCAGAGGAGCTTTAGTTCTGCTTTCAGTGGTAACAGGGATCTGGCCCGTGCTGAATATTAGCATTTTAATGGCTTACTTAAAACCCCATTGCTGGTGCACTCACAGGGCTCTCTGCAGGAGAAAAGTCCAGCTCTGGGGTTTGTAAAGCGACGTTGCAGGCTGCAATGCCTGCTGAAAGAGAGGAGCGAGGATGGCCTATTTGTCATAGATTATTAGTATTGTCAATAGCAACGTGTCTACAGTAGCCAAATTAATTCCTTCTTCCACTTTACTAAGTCGAAGAAATAGCAGATCAGTTTCAGAACAGGGGAAAAAGATAAACAGAATCAAAGTTTGTATGTTATGATTCCTCTGAATTTCTGGTGGGAATACTCTGTGATAGAAATGATATTTCCACAGAGGCATTGGCTGCCAGTTTGCTTAATTACATTAAATAGTGGTATAAACCTCGGCAGAACATAAACCTCTGTTACAGCCAGTCATTAGAATATTGAATCATAAGGAATAATGATACCAGTGCTAACGTGTTACAACAGTCTTTATTATATTAGTGATTAAAGTGTTATTTAAAAAATAAGGTTTGTTGTAGTGGGTTAGGTGTGCATGCATATTTTCTCTGATCACCTATTAAGAGACTGAGGACTGGATTTGAATTTATTACAGGGAAATAAAAGGCTTGCTTAGAGGAAGAACTACTAGATCGCTGCTTATGATTTTACAATTTGATTCCACTTGTCCTTAAGGAAGATTCATAGTGCTTACTTCAGAAATGCCATCTACATCTAGAAAATTAGGGTTAAAAGGACTACTTTGTTGAAACTAATTACAGGCTAGCTCAGTTTTTTAGTTGGCGCCATTTTAGAGATTTTGATTTGTAACGTAAGAGGTTATAGAAAGATTTGGTTAGACTGTGATATACAGTAATAAGCTGCTGTTTGAGTATATTGACATTTGCATCAGAAACAAAACAAAAACCTTTATTTTACTGGGATGATAGGGATGAACTTGATATCACTTTCTCACACTGGCTGTGGATGTTGGAAGGAATTCTTTTGCTTCACCTCAGTTTGTACAGCATCTCTGTTTATTTATTTATTTATTTATTTATTTGAATACACTTTCCTGGGTAATCAACTTCAGTTTCCATTTCAAGTAGACCTGATAGTAAAAGTCTTTTTGTGTCTTATACTTTTATCTTACAGAGAAAGATGCTGTTTTGTACAAATAGATGGCTGAATTGAGAGGTATGGGGAAATGTGATGGAGAAAAAACATCCCCCAGATAAAAATCACTGTATGCAGAACAATTCATGTTTTCTTGTTGTCGTCTTTGCTCCTAGTTGTTCTGTCATACTGAAAGGTGCAAGAGCTTCTTTTTGTACCATACTTGTGTTTTACCTCTCCTGGTGCAGGGTTCAATTATCCTATCTAATTAGCACTTGTGAGTGGCCAAATCCTGCTTAGATTCAAGTTTTCGGGTGAATCTTTTCATTGTATTATTTAGCAGCAGGTTTGAAGCATGCTTCCTTGTGCAAATGAAACGGTTTGTTATTTCCCTGTTTTAACTTACGTTATAGTCTGAACTGGATTCCTGGTTGCTGTTTTATTTTTCTGCTTTCTTTCATTATTTAAAAGCTAGTTAATTTTCTAGCCTCTCTTCCATTCAGAGAGCATTATTTACTCAGTTGTGCTGTTGTCCAGTAAATTGGGGGCTGAAGCTTTAGATCCTCAGGGTTCCCCTCATTTGGTGGATTGTTTTACCATCTCAAGCTGATGGCTCCACTCATTTAATTTGACAGATTCAGCTATCAGACTTGGTCCCCCTTGTACACATGCAGCTGGATTGGTTTTCCCTCGAGAGATCCAAAACTCAAAGGGGAAAAAAACCTAATTTTAAAAATCTATGTTGCTTCCATGACACGCCCTCCCCAGTCATTTGCCCTGCTTTGCTTGCTTAAGTTTGCTTGGTGTCAGTGAAATGCTCTGCTGAGTGTGAATGTGCTCCATGCACAGGGGATGATTTGCAGATTATAAACATGCACGTTAATGGGACCCCTCCAAACTTGAAGTGTAATGTATAGGTAGGCAGGTAGACTATTTTTCACATTGAAATTCAGCACTTAAAAAGCGCCTAGACTTACACTGCTTTTTGGCAAGGAGTGAGCCAAAAAAACGAGGAGCTGTGGTTCTCTCTCAAAGCTAATTGAGTGTATATTAAGTTTGTCTATCTGTGCTTTGCAGGGATACCTGCGTTACCTAATGGTCCTCTGTCACATTTCCAGCAGTGAAACAGTTAACAGTGCTGCTGCTTAGTATATTGCTGTTACAGAGTCTTTATAGTTTCCAGGACATTTAACTAAATCAGGTGGATGTCATTAGCTGATTTTCACAGATGGGGAGACTGAGGCACAGAGGAGCGGAGTGATTTCATCTGCCTCTATTTCCCAAAGTTCCCTCCCCTTCCAGGAATTGTTTGTGCTACCAAACAGCTGAAAAGTTGTTAAAGCCTCATCCTGCCTAATTCCACCAGTTATACATTATTTTTTAGTGCGGGACAGGGACAAAATTAAAGAATACTAGCAGAATACAGAGCAAGGCAGAGATACTTACCCGAGCAGAAAGTCCTGCTGTTCTCTTTTCCAGAGGTCATATTCTGCCTGAGGATACTTGTATGCAGCACAGTCCTGAATGGCCAAGGGAGAGGAGAAGTCCACCAGTATTACTGACTCTTGCCCATCTGGGACTCTTCCCTGGCCACTTCACTTCCTTTGGTCTAGCCTCTTGGCCATGCTCTTGTGGCCAAGCCCTCTGATTATTTGTAGTGGTATTTCTCTCTCAAGAGCTTGTATATATTATTATGCCCTTTGGAAACAGCTCTTTCCATCCTTTGATTTCCTTTTTTAATTCCAGGTCCTGTTAAATTGCTGTGATCGTCTGTTGGGGTGGTTATATGTTTCAGTTATATCAGGAATATTTGCTGGTGTATAGAAATATTCATGGTATAATTAGGACAAAAAAATGTAATCCCCGCAAGGATTTTTACAACCATTGAAACTCCCCAGGACTTAATCACAAGAGTTGGGGAACAAACTTGGGGAAATTGATGAGCTGTTTATTGTCAACCCTTTATGCCTCTTGGAAAACAATCTCCACAAATCAGGGTGATTATTGTTACTCGTTAGTTTATTGTGGTAGCTTCTGGACATTGCAGCTCAGATCAGGGCACCATTGTGTTAGGCACTCTGCACCCCCGCAGCGAGAGCCAGGCTCTGCTTGGAAACGTTTTGGGGCTGAACAGACCAGATGGGCAGAGGGTGGGAAGGAGAAAGCCTTGCTCTTGTGAGAACATGTACTGTAGTCTGGGTGGCACATGCCCTGGGGTGTGCTCCCCAGCCACATTCCCAGCTCAGAGACCTGTCTGCGAGATGAGAAAATGCCCTGGTTTCCTATCACATCTGTTTATATGCTGTATTTATCCTTGATGATGTTTTTAGGCCAAATCCTGCCCGTTTTTTCTCCTGCTTTCCCACCTGGTTTCTGTCATAGCAGGGAATACGGTACTCCTGGTGCAAAGCCTTGTGTTGTTGGGGTGGGCAGAGGGCACAGAAGGAGAAAGCGATGAATACAGCCTTGGGGTAGGCAAGAGTCTCTATTCTTGTGTGCTTAATCAAGGTGAGACAAGATGTTTCAGTTTTCACTTAGCTTCATGTTCAAAGCACAGACAATGGGCCCGGAGCAGGTTGAGATGAGCATCAGGTGGGAGGAAGGCCAGGTGGTCTTACAGGAGCCCCCCCAGGGACCCAGCTCATAGGGATGCTGCTGATGTCTCTGTGTGGCACCTGGACACTGACACCCCTGCAGGCCTCTCACCCTGGCCCCAAGTGGGTCCAGCAACAACTGCCATTTCCTAAAAGATGGAGTTTGGCACTGCATATGCAATTTTGCAGGCATACTGTGGGCTACTTCTGGGAATCCACATGGTCTCTTAGGTAAGTAAAAATCTCTACAGCCTGCCCTCGATGTTTGAGCCTCCAAAATGCTATGTGCAAATATGTGGATGACCTAAAATGTGGATTTTTATGCAGTAAGAAGAGTTGCATGCTCAAAACAGGATATTTAGATATATTAGGATATTTATTAACCGCACGGGGTGTTCCAAGCTCAGTTTATTTATCTTTGTAAAGTGCTTCCAGATCTTTGCGTGGAAGGCACTAGAAAAATGAAAGGCATATTATTATTATTATTGTTATTATTGTTGTTGTTATTATTATTACAGCATCTAACTACTGACAGGCAACCACAGCTGCATGCTCAATTCAAGCCACTTAAATTTAGGGGCTGATTTTTACACTATTGACTCTTAATACTTTTTCCCATTGACTCCATATGCAGAAATGTGTGTTCACCTGCCCTGCTGAAGTATCATTATTCTCCAGAAATATGTAAATGGGGTGCTTTTAAAGAAAGGAAGAAAATGTGGCATAAATATTAAGTGTTCACATTTATATGGTAGAACTCAACTGCCATTTAAGAAGGGCTTCAAAGCAGCCAACTGTATGAGCTGGTGGTTGCTCCTCTATCATTAAAAGAGAAAATGCATTGATTAAAATAAAACCAAGGAATCTCTTAGACAAAGAATAACATTTACGGTGTTCCGAGGTCTGACATGAGCTACGAGCAGCCCAGGAAATGGAGCCCTGAGTTTCACAGTCAAGCGGTTTCACCAGCACGGTTGTGCACAGCCGCGTGTGGGTTATGTAATCTCACACTTCACCCACCCACACCTAGAGACAACAGGCACCTTCAAAAGGTCTTGGCATTATTCAGAGGGAAGGCTCCCAGCAATACCCCTGCACGGTGTTTAACCTTATCTCTACTTACCTTTAGGAGTTCCTTTCTCTTTTCTTTCCTCTCCTTCCTTCCTTCCCCTTCCCCTTCTTCTTTTTTTCCTCCTTTTCTTTCCTGTGGTACATCAATAGTGATATTTTTGTGTCTCCAAAAAAATGGAGCAGATATAGGGAGAAAAATCCCATTAGCACCATGATGTGTTTTCACGGCAGCTCTGGTTCTGGTCATGGCCGTTTTGTCCATTTTGTAGCATTGTCCTCATGCTGTTATTCTTCCTTTTTTTTTTTTTTTCTTTCTTTTTTTTTTTTTTCCTAAGTAGAGTTGAAATGTTACATTCTGAAAACACCAGCTAAGTATTAAATGGTACCTAGCCTATGCTTTCTTTAGATTTTAAAATCGGAAAAAATTAACCAGTGGTTTTAAAGATCTCCAGAACAGCCAAACAGGCCTATGAAACCCCAGGATCTGATAACAAAGGTGAGTTGGTTTTCCAGTGCCCTGGGAGTTTGAAGATACCCTTACTCTGGCTTTTGAGTTACAGGAGCTCAACCATGTTTCATTCTGGTATAACACAGCCCTGAATTTAACTGTTCTTCAAAAAAAGACAAAGAAACCCCCCCAAACCCAGTTGCTGGCTACTAATTAGATGTATTTTAACTGCAAGGTCATTTTAGCAGCTAATCTTGTTGTTATGTGTTTCCGTGTGAATCCTTAGCGAAGCTATTAAACTGTGAGAGCCTGAACTTACCAGACATTTTGTAACGTGGCTGGATTTTTGTATCCTTGTTCAGAAATCTGTGGGGAGTGGAGGACCTTTCTGGCTCTGACATGGAAAACACATTCCTTACCAACTGATTACCGGGGTGGGCAGCTGAGACCTGCTTGCACCTTCCTTTTGCACCTTGTTTTTTTAGTCTTTAAATTTTTCCCTACCTGGCAATAAGATTTCCTTTTTCTGTTGCACTCCCTTCCTTCCCACGAGCCAAGCCCCATGTTGCACCTTCTAGCTGAGGATGCGTATTTAGCAGCAAGGACTGGTCTCGGTTATTTCAGAATACTTTTGACTCCTGCCTGTTGTATACGATAAGTTGGCAGCTTTCAGTGGCCGGTGGGCTCTCAGCATCAGGCAGGCTCCCGCTTTTGTAAAGCAATAGCCCATAGCAGACAACGGACTTAGCCATCATTTTCCGATCAGTTTCTCACCCAGAATTCTTACTTTGTAATTGCTGGGTTGCATTTCTCAGGGTTAGGATTTTCCCCTGCTGTCTCATTGCATCAGTTGCTTTTATTCTCCTTCGCATTCTAAAACAAAGTGGCTGATACAATATCCAAACTGATGAAGAAGAAGGGGATTTTTTCCACCCTTTATTAGCTCAGATTTGAATGGGGTTATCTGCCTATCTTGTTTATGAAATTTTGTGCTGTCTTTTCTGCACAGACTGTGACTCCCAAATCTTCCACAGCTCCATTTCCATATTCCTGCGTGCTTGTTCTTTGTTAATCACTTGGCAAGCGCTTATTTGAATATTAAAAATTTCTTTAATCATCAAAGGCAGGAGCACAGCTTCATGAATATTCATATTTTTTTCCTCCTCAGACTGGATTCTAGTTCATTACCCTGCAGTAAAGCCAAACAGTCATCAATCGCGCTCATTACAGCCGCTGGCGTTTTGATTGGCTGCCTGCTGCTGGTAGCCCGCGTCCCCCATCCTCCCGCTCTCCTCCATGAGCTGTCGTGTACCTGCCAACAACAACAAAAAAAAAATATATCAACAATGCAAGAATAAATTTCTCCGGTTGAAAAACAACTTTGCAAACTTGTCAAACAGTCCCTGTCACTTTTTTTAATTTTTTTTTCGGTTTTACACCAAAAAAATAATAAAAAAAAAAAATTAGAAGGGAGAAACTTGAGCTTTAGAGATGAATATTTGTCAAGAGAGTTGACGTAAGTTTCATTTGCATAATGACTTTGTACTTCTGCATTAATAAAATTTGCATATGAAGCCATGTTAATTACTCCTGATCATGCTTTTTGCATTCATGCATAGTAATTTTCTCCGACTTGTGAGAATTAATGTCTTGGCATGGGGGGAGGAAGGGGGGGAGTTGGGGTACTGTCAAATTTCTGTGCCAGTGCCCCTCACTCACACTCTTTCTCCTTCTTGCTCACCACGTTGCTGTTCTTGATCTATGACTCATTTATGCATTATCATTCGAAATTCTTGGGAGAAAGAAATGTATCAATTCAAAGGGAATCCTTGTCTGCCAAAAAAAAAAAATTATAAATAAAATCCCTGAGCAAAATATAACAAGAAATCCCTTCCCTGCCCTCCTTCTTCCCTCCTCAGTGCAGCCTTTCCATTTCCAGCTCTAGCAAAGTTTTGTCTTGGCATCATAAGTCGATGCAGGGGACCTGCTCCAAAACTGCTGTGTGTGTGCTGGGGGAAGAGGTAAAGGCTGGTGTGCAGGTGTGTCTGGCTAAGCGCCGGACTCTGTGCCTGAGTGCGTATAATAGCATGTCTGCCTGTACCACTGAGTTGTTCTGCCTTTCCTGGGGGATTCTGTCTGTGTCTGCCACTTGCAGAGTGTGCATGCATTACTCTTCTAGTTGCTGTTGGAAGTGTTTGTGCATCCGTGTGTGTGTACCTGTGTGTGCTTGTGCATGTCTGCTTCGTCAACCCTGTTGGTGTCTCTATAGAAAGGCACGGTAGAAAGATAGTATCAGGTGGGAGCAGTCCATATGAGAGGGTGTAATACAGATGAGATATTTTAGGAAAAGCTTGAAAGAAAGATCTGTCGGAAAGGTTAGTGAATAGATTTTTCAGTTTGGATGTGCCTGTTCAAAGCTGCTGCAATGGTATATATAAAAACCATCTCGAAACATCTGCAGTACTGTCCCTGAACATGACGAGCACAGGGCAGTGATGAGGCTGCAGCATGCACTTTGCGTTTGTAGCCGTACACTGTTTGAACAGATGTTTTTCTTTTTATTGAGAGTTTTTTAATAATGGAGCTGAGCTTTAGTCTCTAACCAGCTATTGATTGATTTTCCATCACTAGACAGGCACAAAGAGACACACAGAAAAACTTGGTTTATGCCCTGTTAAGTGGCTTACATGTCTGCCTGTGCGCCTGCCCGTCTGCCTTGTCCACAGACACACTCCTAGGCACCCACCCAGGCGAGCATACATCACCCCAAGGTACACACCAGCTACACAGCTACATGTGGCTGCATTTACATGTGACATGAGACATAAAGCAAGATCTCTTAAATTAAGGTTGAGTCCCCTGGTCTGTACTATGCTGAGGTGGGACATTGTGAACACTGCTTGTAGCTCCATCTTTGTGCTTTGCTCAGGGACCTTTCTGCACATGTGCCAGTGTAGCGTGGCGTTTTACATATACCATATCCTATGGCCAGTTGTGCCTAGGCTAAGGGAAAGATGCACAAAAGAATTCATTTTATGCCTTGGTTGTGGCTTTTGTCACGTTCATCTAGGCTCTTATGCTCATTTCCATCTTCTGGGGTCATGTCCAATTTACCTTATTTTCTTCTTTGCAAGTTTAAAAATAGAAGAGAGCAAAAAAATTACTGTTAGTGGTGTCCAGGAGTCAACATAACCTGGGAGCTACTGCCATGTACAGGCACCAGCCTGCTTAAAGCATAAGGACAAAATCCTCCTTCACCATCAGCAACGCAGATCCTTTATTTACATGGTGACAGTCCCTGTGCATGTTTCACCCTCATGCTGTGTGCAAAACTCCCCATCCCATTCCTGCAGAATGAATGCAGAATAGGTAATTCAGATCTGCAGTGCAGGTGAGTCATTTCCCAGAGCAGACCAAAGAGGAAAATCGAGCCTCACACATCACACAGCAATGTCCAAGTGACACAGAACTGTACGTTGTGCCCGTTCATGCCTGCTCATCCCATCCAGATTGGATATTTGCTCTAAGATTGCACTGTGGTTCTTGTGGTCTGCTTTCCCTTAGTGCCAGTTGTGGCTTTGCCGTCTGTGGCAGTTAGGGGCTTGCAGGAGTGTTTTCTTTTTGAAACCTATGTGCAACATGATGTGGTTGATCGGCTGTAGAATTCCAGAGATTGGCTCCCCTCCCTCAGCTGGTGCTGCATGAGTTGAGCAGAAAACTCAGCACCGCCTAAGGATACCGTCTGTCTATCTGCTTATGTCTATTTATCTTTTAATCTTTGTTCATTTTGTGTTTGTTCATCAACAGTAGAGTCCCTGTCTTTGTTTTCAGCTTGAAATAGAGCCTTTATGGGGAAAAATCCTACAGAAGAGGAGCTGGAGAGGTAAAACCTGGGCATATTCCTAGTGAACACAAGCTGAGAATTTCTGAGCACCACTGTTATTCTTTCTATAGCAATGAAGAGGTGCCATGCACCTAATGGTAGAGAGCTGCTTTTTGCCATGCCTTTCCTCAGGTCCAGTGGTTACGATTTCACCCTTCCATGATTTGCTGCTAGATTTCATTCTATAGGACAGTCCTGATTTGTGCAGCAAAGAAGTAAACCTTAAAGTGGCAGCAGAGATGAGGAGGAATCACCTGATTTGAATTTGCTTGCAGGGGCAGACTCAGCCTCCTGGTCTGGCAGCTTCGTGGTCTTTGTCTCTCAATGCTGGACTCAGGAGTGGTGGTAGGACACCCTGAGCATCTGCCAGAGTCTTTCTTTGCCCATTCTTCTTCCTTACAAACCCTTTCTTTTCTGACACTAGGTTAGCACCTTCTAGATTTCCTCATATATACATCAAAGGACAGAAAAGGGCCTGAGTAACATGTTCAGTTCCATGACTCAGGTCAAAAAGATCTGAGTAACGTGTTCCAGTTCACTAGCAACTGGCTCACATATTCCTTCACATAAATTTGTTAGGTACCTTATTTAAGTGGATTGCTGGCTTGCCCCCAGTACCTCTGTTGGAAGGCTCTTACAGGATTCCTTTGCCCAGATGGTTAGAAAGCTCCTATTTGAAACCTTAGCTCCCATTGCACACTAAAGGAGATGTATTGGACAAGAGCAGGGAGGGGCTCCCTGTACCCATTTGGTGAGTTCTTAGCATCTTCTTAGATGCCTCATTGCCAATGGATAGGTGGGACCCACCAGGACTAGAGAAGAGAGAGGCTGTTGCTCTCAGAGTAATGTTGCATGATAGGACCAATGCACCTCCATGTTAAAACCCAATGCAGTTATGGTTGATGGTGCACCTGGTGGGCTTCATATAGTACCTCTGTATCTGTGTTTGAAGGAAACATGTGATGATGTCCTTCAAAACCAGTAGTCTGGCACCATGATGTGCAGGGGCTGAATGACTGCAGGACATGTGCCCTTAGACATAGGGCGGCTGCAGGCATGTCTGAGATGTAGCTGCCCTGTTGTCCTACTCTAAGTCCTGATTTCAAGCTCTCAACTTTCCCAGTGAGGACGAGTACCCAGGCAGCCCAACATAGCCTATGCTAAGCCTAGGTTTTTTCGTAATAGTAGGAATATAGGATACAATTGTTGGGTCGTTGGAGGGAATCATTGCTACTTTTTGCTTGTTCCATGAAAAAAAAAAAATCAACCTTGTTATTCAGGTATGTTAGAGTGGCAGTAGAGTGGTTCATAGACACATAGAAATCCATGTCTGATATCAGTTTTCAGATGCCAGCACACACTCCTGCCCAGAATGCAACCTAGGTACAATCTGGATGGTAGTTACCATTACCTGCTTGTGTAATACTTTCAGGCAGATCAAACAGTTACGAAAGCCAAGCAACTGAGCCCCCAGAATGAAAAAAAACCCCTTCTTCATCCCATGAGCCACATAGATGGCTTCTATTTAAAACCGGTCCTCACAAAAGAGCACAAATTTTATCCTTGATGCTTGAAGCTCAAGTATTTACACAGGGAATTTAGACTCTTCACTTGTGGTTTTGGCAAAAGCTTCACACAAATGTTTTGCACTGGTGGTCTCTTAGCCATTTAAGATAAACGACAAAATCAAATGCAGTCCTTGCAGACTGGAGCACTGGATGCTGTGCCAAGGATGAAGTATCCCCGTTTGCCTCATGTGTAGCTGTCAGATCAACATGCAGGCCTAGTTTCTGAATCAGGACTCTCTAGGTGGAGAGGCTGCCTTGGAAAATGTTGCTTTTTTAGGGCTGGAGGGAGCATGGATAAATATTTGTTCTTGCAGCCACAGTGCAAGCTCCTTTAGAAATTTTTTCTAGATTTGGAGGGAATGCAGATGGATATTGCTTCTTTTGCCACGTTGTTTGCATGTATCTGCATGGCACACATGCACACACAGGCAGATTTGCCACCATTAAAAAAAAAAGAGAGCATCTGCCAGAAGATACCCCCCAAGTAACACATATATTTCCTGATGTAAATACAGGGGGAAACTGTGGTTTCTGATCTACCACCGTGCGGTAACTATTGGCAAATGCCAGGTTTTTTAATGGAGACCACTCCACCGCATATCTTCATTTAGAAGCTGCCCTTGATGAGTAGCTACCCTTTATTTAATAATTAAGTGCCAGGCTTAGTTTTAAATGAAGGGGGTGGGATTCTTGGTGGATGTAAAGTGATGCTGTTTGCTCGACTTCCATTTAAACTCTGCTATGTTGCACCAGCCAAAACTGTGACTCCTACTTGATTCTGTGTGTGTATTTGTTTGTCTGCATATCTGTATTTGTGCAGGTGTATATCGATATTTGAGACTTGTGTCTTAGTTTTTCAAAGCTGTGGAGCTCGGTTTGGACTAGTGCCAGGAGCAGGAGAAAACTCTTTTAAGTACAGCTGATAAATGGCAAGTGATTCCTAGAGGGGTTAAAAAGAAATAATATGGTTGGAGGTTACAGTATCATCTTTTAGCTACCAGAAGCGAGGTTGCTCCCTTCTTCACAGGCTCAATAGGGAAGCAGCCTGCATAGTCGGGGCATGCAAAATGCACAACTGGCCGCAGCTCAAGCAGCACAGCAGCCGCCAGTGCTTCCTTCTGGGAGCTCAGCTCCTGGCATCTCTCTGTAGCCATTTGAGCTCGAAGTCACCACATTTTGTCCAGGCTGGTGAGTAGGAGCCCGCTTCAATAGCGGCTCGGCAGAACGCCTGCTCGGTTTTGTGTCGGCTCAATGCATTAACACAGCCATAAAACAATAATCCCCCTTTTGATTCAGTTCCTGAGCAAGTGCCGGTGGTGATATCCACTGTCTCTGGCTCTGCTCCGCGCCACGGCCAGCCACCCCCCCTCCATCACCATTTTGCCCCATTCTGTGCCCCCCACAGGCCCCCAGCTCTGGTTTGCAGGTCCCCGAGGTCTTTTCTTGCTCTTTCCCCACCTGGTGTGAGCCTGCCAGCCTCAGCCGGACCCAGAGAGGGGCTCAGACCAAGTGCGTCGTGCGTTAGGCAGCCCGCACCCGCCTCGCCTGTATCCCCTGATGATGCCTCCTGTGTCCCTTCAGACTTAGATCCGACTGACAGTTTTTTCTATTGTTTTTTCTCCAGGGCCGTCCAGGCCTGCAAACCTGCCGGGGGCTCCCATAGCTGCCTCCTCCCACCCTCACACATCCGTGATCACGTCACCTCTCCGCGCACTGGCCTCCCTCCCGCCCTGCCTTAGCCTGCCCTGCTGTGGTGCACGTGCAGTCTCAGTTGGCGGGACTCAGACTGAGATTCAGACTGAGACGTCAGGCACATTTGGATGTCATTGTCAGTTGTCAGGTAATAGAAATGTTTTTTTTTTTGTTGCTATCTGAAGGTCAGTAGTGCTGCCAAGTGATGTCGTCTTTGCTGTGGGAGAGCTGCCTTCGCTGGGTCGTGTGGGGAAGGCAGAGAAAATGCCCTTAACCACCCCCTTTCCCTTCCTTCTTCCCCCTCCACCCTGGTGGAGGATGGGGAGCGGGAAAGGGCGTGCGACTCCTTCCATTTCCGCATCCCTCCCCTCCTGCCTGCCCACCTTCAGCTGTCACCAGTGGCCACTGCTGGGCTGTTTATGCCACGTTGTGAACAAATGTTTGAGACTCCTCACAGAACGTGATACCCCAGTATCAAGATTTCATCTCTCTGGGCTGTTTATTTTAAGCTTAATTGGATAACATTTAACATCTGAGGCTGGTTTGGTTTTTTTTTTTTTCCTCCTTTTTTTCCTTCCTCCCTAACCATTTGTATTAAAAGCTCTCCTCCGCATCCATGTGCACGCAGGATGTATGTGCTCCATGCCATTGTCTCACTTGCATTGAGAAAATGCTCCTTGGTAACTTGCCATGGATCCCTTGCCTCTCCCCTGTCAGCTTTTCTTTCCCTTTATTGCTTTTGGATGCCTGACTTTTGTCACCGCAAGGAGGGGAAAGTGATGTGGAAATGAGGGTGTACCAAGCTAGCCAAAGAGGACATGGACATATTGTCGCCAGACCCCATCATTTCAGACCTAGCAATCTCTTTGAAATCAGTGGGTGTTTCAGAGCGTGGCTCAGTTGCAAGATTGGGTCTATGGTGAGCTGTGGGCTGGAGAGGTGAAAATGGGAAGGGCTTAAAGGAAAATGCAGCCGTGGCAAAATCCACAAGTGTTTACGGAGTCTCACTGTGGTGGGCCAAACCCTGCAGCCCTCATTCATGCTAACATGCATGGAGTTTTAATAGGGAGTTCCCAGAACGATGCTGGATAAATGATGGGTGAGGACCAGAGGATTTAGAGAGATAGCAACAACTGTCAGGAGAAAAGCCCTTGGGAAATTGCTCCTCATGCCCCCCTGAAGCTGGCAAAACTTTGTTGCACTCAGCTGTTCCTTCCACAGGCAGTGGTACCACATGGCCGCAGTACGCTGTATTTCATGATAATGTCCTTGTGCATCTCTCATTGTTGTAACAGAGCAAGACAAAAGCAAGAAATTTAAATTTGCGTCTTGGAAACCCTTGGTCTTGAAAGATGAATGTTCTCAGGAGGAGGCTGAGAGCATCCTGCAGGATCCTGTTTCGACCCTGGGTAAAGCTTAAGACATATGAGGACTGCTCCTGTGCCTCCTAGGAGAGGCTCAGACTGCACCTTGCCACTTGCACCAGGATGTAGGAGCAGGCTTGCACTAATGCGCTATGTGATACGGTGCAGTCAGTGCATCCATAGGATTTG